>JAGTTL010000212.1:20000-43223 GCA_036851935.1 Coregonus suidteri | reverse complement strand
TTAAATTCTTAGATACAGTGCTTAGAACATTTTCTCAACCGTAGCTTTGAATGTTAAAGGCTCCTTCGTCTTCTTTAACCGCATGTTGGTTTTCAGGGTCATGACCAATATAGACCTAGCTGCAGCTTGAGGTCCGTCTAGTCTACCTGTTGATTCTTAACTCAACCTTTTATACACTCTGGTAAAGAGGGAGTTTACCTCATGCTTTCACTCTTTCTGAGCTCCCGTGGGCGTGGCTAGTTACTGGGGCAAAGTATTCTGAACACTATGATTTGGTTGGAGAACCAAAGTCATCTTCCTATCTTTACAAAAATTGTATCTTCCTTCTGGATATCTCCTACGCAATGTATCGGATGCAAACTTGAAATGCACAGTATGAAAGCTCTTCAAGTTACAATATTTTTGTTATAACATTTTTATAAAAGTTTTATTGACATCACAAAATATACATTAATTTTCCATATTCCCTCTCTCGTCATTCACAACATTCAGATGTTGAAATATACTGTTCCAGTGTCCACCTTTGGTTGTTAGAGTTTTTGGGCGGGAACCTGTAACACCAATATTAGGCACCAACAAGGAGTCGCTTAGGGGTCATAAAACCCCCCACATCAATCCCTCCTTTGTTCTGCGGGAGAGAGAGAGAGAGACTGTTGCTTCTCTGTATTCTGATCTTGGGCTTCTCCCGTGGGACCATCCCATGAGAGTCATGACACTATGTTTGTGTTGCTTCACAGTCCCCACTGTTCCATAAGGTGTGTTTATATGATTTTTTAAATCTAATTTTACTGCTGACATGAGTTACTTGAAGTGGAATAGTTCCATGTAGTCATGGCTCTATTTAGTACTGTGCGCCTCCCATAGTCTGTTCTTGACTTGGGGATTGTGAAGAGACCTCTGGTGGCAAGTCTTGTGGGGTATGCATGGGTGTCTGTCAGGGTTTCGGCCGAGGCTGCTCCTCCTCCTTGTTCGGGCAGGCTTCGGCGGTCGTCGTCTCCGGAGTACTAGCTGCCACCGTTCTATGTTTCGATGTTTGTTTGGTTTGGTCTGTTTTGTACACCTGTTCATTGTTAGTGTTAATTATGTGTCGTATAAGTTCTCTTGGGTTTTGTCATGTGTTGTGTGTAATTGTTTCTTATGTCAGCAAGGGCTGCTAGTACTTCTCTCTCTCGTGATTGGTTTGGAGAGAGTGTTCGCACAGTGTGCGCATTTTGTTTTGTATTTTGAACTGTACTCAGTGTGCGTAAAGTTCGCTTGCCTTCCGGCTTGGATTTAGCCGTGTGTCTTGTTTTTCGTGTCTTCACTAAAGACTGTTGAACGAAGCCTCTGTTGTCCTGCGCTTGATTCCACACCACATCCACGCTCGAACCTGACAGAATTACACACCATTCCATGGAATCAGCAGGAGCAGCCTCACCCGCCGAGGTAATCGAGGAGCGCCTTCGTGGACAGGGGCCAGAATCAACTGGATCGGGAACGCTCTCGATGAAGTGATGAATACCCTCCATGGATGGGAGACCAGCGGGGTACCCACGCCTCCACCTACCACACCACCACTGGTCAGTCCACCTGTCCACTCTCCGGAACCCAGTGGGATTCGGCTCTCGCTCCCGAGGGCGTATGATGGCACCGCTGCCGGGTGTCAGGGTTTCCTTTTACAAGTCGAACTCTACCTAGCCACCGTACACCCGGTACCCTCACGACACGAGAGCGTTTCCGCCCTCATCTCCTGTCTCACCGGCAAGGCGTTGGAGTGGGCCAACGCCGAATGGAGGAGGATAGACGCCGCAACGATCACATATGCGGAGTTCTCCCGCCGCTTCCGGGCTGTGTTCGACCATCCACCTGAGGGGAAAGCGGCGGGGGAGCGTCTATTCTACCTCCGGCAGGGGATGAGGAGCGCCCAAGAGTTTGCACTGGAGTTCCGGACTCTAGCGGCAGATGCAGGGTGGAATGAGCGGGCCCTCATAGACCACTTCCGCTGCAGCCTCCGGAGGACGTCCGTAGAGAGTTGGCTTGCAGGGACACCACTCTCACGTTTGACCAATTGGTTGACATGGCCATTCGTCTAGACACCCTGCTGGCTACCCGCGGACGTCCGGGGTGGGGGTCACCCATTCCACCCTCCAGCACCTCTGAGCCGAGTCCTATGGAGCTCGAGGGAGCTGGCGCTAGAGAACGGAGGAGAAGGAGTCCGAGGGGGGCCGTCCCCTGCACCAACTGTGGCCGTGGAGGACACACTGCGGCTAGGTGCTGGGGAGGGTCTCCAGGGGGACGAGACGGCAGGCCACGCACTGGGGAGTCCTTCCAGGTGAGTAGGCGCCCCACTTACCCAGAGCTCTCTGTCGTGCACCTAACCATACCTGTTTGTTTTTCACAGGTTGCACCTCGTTCCCAGCATAAGGCGCTAATAGATTCAGGCGCAGCTGGGAATTTTGTAGATCGAAAATTTTGTAAAGAGTTAGGGATTCCTCTCCTTCCTGTTAAAAATCCCTTCCCTGTACATGCCCTAGAAAGCCGTCCGTTGGGATCGGGGTTGATTAGGGAGGTCACAACGCCACTTAGGATGGAGACGCAGGGGGGTCATGAGGAGACGATTCAGCTATATCTGATCGACTCTCCTGCGTGTCCGGTGGTGCTGGGGCTTCCCTGGTTGATTACTCATGATCCCATTATTTCTTGGCGAGAGAGGGATCTTAAGGAGTGGTCTGCCCGGTGTGTGGGGCGATGTCTGGGTGTTTCCGTGGGGGCGACCTCGGTGGAGAGTCCAAACCAAGTGCCCGCACTGCACGTTCCCCCCGAGTATGAGGATTTAGCACTCGTTTTTAGCAAAGCGAGGGCGGCGCGATTGCCACCTCATAGACAGGGGGATTGTGCGATAGACCTCCAGGCAGGAGCTGCGCTCCCGCGGAGCCATGTGTACCCTTTGTCTCAAGAGGAGAGAGGGGCGATGGAGACATACATAGCCGAGTCTCTGAGACAGGGATACATACGGCCCTCCACTTCCCCTGCGTCCTCGAGCTTCTTTTTTGTGAAGAAAAAGGATGGAGGGTTGCGCCCGTGTATTGATTACCGCGGTCTCAATCAGATTACTGTGAAATACAGTTATCCACTCCCTCTGATTGCGACTATGACGTAGTCATTACACGGGGCACGGTTCTTCACAAAATTGGACCTCAGGAGCGCCTACAACTTGGTGCGCATTAGGGAGGGCGATGAATGGAAGACAGCATTTAGTACCACCTCGGGTCATTACGAGTATCTCGTCATGCCATACGGGTTAATGAATACTTCATCAGTCTTCCAATCCTTTGTGGATGAGATTTTCCGGGACATGCAAGGGCAAGGAGTGGTGGTGTACATAGACGATATTCTGATGTACACTTTTACCCGCACCGAGCATGTAGCCCTGGTGCGCCGAGTGTTGAGGAGGTTTGATGGAGCACGACCTGTATGTCAAGGCAGAGAAATGTCTGTTCTTCCAGGAGTCTGTCTCCTTTTTGGGTTATCAGTTGTCCGCGTCAGGGGTGAAGATGGAGGTTGACCGTGTGTCAGCCGTGCATAATTGGCAAACCCCAACCACGGTTAAAGAGGTGCAGCAGTTCTTGGGCTTTGCGAATTACTACCGGAGGTTTATCCGGGGTTTTGGACAGGTGGCGGCTCCCATAACGTCCCTTCTCAAGGGGGGTCCGGTGCGCTTGCGGTGGTCAGCTGAGGCGGACAGGGCATTTGGGAAACTGAAGGACCTGTTTACTTCGGCTCCGGTGCTGGCGCATCCAGATCCCGCGTTACCATTCCAGGTGGAGGTGGACGCGTCAGAAGCCGGTATAGGGGCCGTTCTCTCGCAACGGTCCGGCACGCCACCTAAACTCTGCCCCTGTGCTTTTTACTCGAAGAAGCTCAGTCCGGCGGAGCGAAATTATGACGTAGGGGACAGGGAGCTGTTAGCCGTGGTACAGGCCCTAAAGGTGTGGAGGCATTGGCTTGAGGGGGCTCAACACCCTTTCCTCATTTTGACTGACCACCGTAACCTGGAATACATTCGGGCAGCTAGGAGACTGAATCCTCGCCAGGCTCGGTGGACCATGTTTCTAGCCCGGTTCATCTTTAAGATCACGTACATCCTGGGTCCCAGAACGGAAAGGCAGACGCCCTGTCTCGGCGGTATGACACAGAGGAGAGGTCCGTTGAGCCCACTCCCATACTACCGAAGTCTTGTCTGGTGGCACGGTGTTTGGTGGTGTGGGAGGTCGATACTGAAATCGAGCGGGCGTTACGTACCGACCCTAGCCCTCCACAGTGTCCTGTGGGTCGGACGTACGTTCCGCTCGAGGTTCGGGATCGACTCATTTATTGGGCTCACACGTCACCCTCCTCTGGACATCCAGGTATTGGCCGGACAGTGCACTGCCTTAGCACTAAGTACTGGTGGCCAACGTTAGCCAGGGATGTGAGGGTTTATGTCTCCTCCTGCTCGGTGTGTGCCCAGTGTAAGGCGCCCAGACACTTGCCCAGGGAAAGTTACAACCCCTGCCCGTTCCACAACGACCCTGGTCTCACCTCTCGGTGGATTTTGTTACAGACCTTCCCCCCTCACAGGGGAATACCACCATCCTGGTCGTTGTGGATTGGTTCTCGAAGGCCTGTCGTCTCCTTCCCATGCCGGGTCTCCCTACTGCCCTACAGACCGCTGAGGCACTATTCACCCACGTCTTCCGGCATTACGGGGTACCCGAGGATATAGTGTCTGATCGAGGCCCCCAGTTTACCTCCAGAGTCTGGAGAGCGTTCATGGAGCGCTTGGGGGTTTCGGTGAGCCTTACCTCGGGGTACCACCCGGAGAGCAATGGGCAGGTCGAACGTGTAAACCAGGATGTGGGTAGGTTTTCTGAGGTCGTATTGCCAGGGCCGGCCAGAGGAGTGGGCGAGGTATGTTTCCCTGGGCCGAGATGGCACAGAACTCTCTCCGCCACTCCTCCACTAAACTAACTCCTTTCCAGTGTGTGTTAGGGTACCAGCCGGCTCTGGCACCTTGGCATCAGAGCCAGATCGAGGCCCCTGCGGTGGATGAGTGGGTGCGGCGCTCGGAGGAGACGTGGAACGCTGCACACGTCCATCTGCAGCGGGCCATCCGTCGACATAAGACGAGCGCCGATCTCCACCGCAGTGAGGGGCCAGTGTACGCACCGGGAGATCGAGTCTGGCTCTCGACCAGAAACCTGCCCCTCCGCCTGCCCTGCCGGAAGCTGGGTCGGCAGTTTGTGGGGACTTTTAAAGTCCTGAGGAGGTTGAACGAGGTGTGTTACAGGTTCCAACTGCCTATTGATTACAAGAATATTAACCCCTCGTTCCATGTGTCTCTCCTCAGGCCGGTGGTAGCTGGTCCACTCCAGGTCTATGAGATAGAAGAGACTCCTCCGCCCCCGCTGGACATCGAGGGGGCTCCGGCGTACACTGTTCGGTCCATCCTGGATTCGAGACGCCGGATGGGGGGTCTCCAATATCTCGTGGAGTGGGAGGGGTACGGCCCGGAGGAGCGGTGCTGGGTGCCGAGGAGGGACATCTTAGACCCGTCTCTTCTGACCGAGTTCCATCGTGGTCATCCCACGCGCCCTGCTCCGCGTCCTCCTGGTCGTCCTCGAGGCCGGGGTCGGCGCACGGCTGGAGACGCGCGTCAAGGGGGGGGTACTGTCACGGTTTCGGCCGAGGCTGCTCCTCCTCCTTGTTCGGGCAGGCTTCGGCGGTCGTCGTCTCCGGAGTACTAGCTGCCACCGTTCTATGTTTCGATGTTACACCTGTTCATTGTTAGTGTTAATTATGTGTCCTATAAGTTCTCTTGGGTTTTGTCATGTGTTGTGTGTAATTGTTTCTTATGTCAGCAAGGGCTGCTAGTACTTCTCTCTCTTGTGATTGGTTTGGAGAGAGTGTTCGCACAGTGTGCGCATTTTGTTTTGTATTTTGAACTGTACTCAGTGTGCGTAAAGTTCGCTTGCCTTCCGGCTTGGATTTTGCCGTGTGTCTTGTTTTTCGTGTCTTCACTAAAGACTGTTGAACGAAGCCTCTGTTGTCCTGCGCTTGATTCCACACCACATCCACGCTCGAACCTGACAGTGTCTGAGCGATGTGCCAGTAGTTTAAACAGACAGCTCGGTGCATTCAACATGTCAATACCTCTCACAAATACAAGTAATGATGAAGTCAATTCCTCCTCCACTTTGAGCCAGGAGAGATTGACATGCATATTATTAATGTTAGCTCTCTGTGTACATCCAAGGGCCAGCCGTGCTGCCCTGTTCTGAGCCAATTGCAATTTTCCTAAGTACCTCTTTGTGGCACCTGACTACATGACTGAACAGTAGTCCATGTGCGACAAAACTAGGGCCTGTAGGACCTGCCTTGTTGATAGTGCTGTTAAGAAGGTAGAGCAGCGCTTTATTATGGACAGACCTCTCCCCATCTTAGCTACTGTTGCATCAATATGTTTTGACCATGACAGTTTACAATCCAGGGTTACTCCAAGCAGTTTAGTCTCCTCAACTTGCTCAATTTCCACATTATTCATTACAAGATTTAGTTGAGGTTTAGGGTTTAGTAAATGATTTGTCCCAAATGCAATGCTTTTAGTTTTAGAAATATTTAGGACTAACTTATTCCTTGCCACCCATTCTGAAACTAACTGCAGCTCTTTGTCAAGTGTTGCAGTCATTTCAGTCGCTGTGCTAGCTGACATGTATAGTATTGAGTCATCCGCATACATAGACACACTGGCTTTACTCAAAGCCAGTGGCATGTTGTTAGTAAAGATTGAAAAAGTAAGGGGCCTAGACAGCTGCACTAGGTAATTCCTGATTCGACCTGGATTTTGTTGGAGAGGCTTCCATTAAAGAACACCCTCTGTGTTCTGTTAGACAGGTATCTCTTTATCCACAATATAGCAGGGGTTGTAAAGCCATAACACATACGTTTTCCCAGAAACAGACTATGATCGATAATGTCAAAAAATTTACTGAATTCTAACAAAACAGCCCCCACAATCTTTTTATCATCAATTTCTCTCAGCCAATCATCAGTCATTTGTGTAAGTGCTGTGCTTGTTGAATGTCCTTCCCTATAAGCGTGCTGAAAGTCTGTAAAATAGCATTTTATCTGGTCAAACACCATTTTTTTCCAAAAGTATACTAAGGGTTGATAACAGGCTGATTGGTCGGCTATTTGAGCCAGTAAAGGGGGCTTTACTATTCTTAGGTAGGGGAATAACTTTTGCTTCCCTCCAGGCCTGAGGGCACACACTTTCTAGTAGGCTTAAATTGAAGATATGGCAAATAGGAGTGGCAATATCATCCGCTATTATCCTCAGTAATTTTCCATCCAAGTTGTCAGACCCCAGTGGCTTGTCATTGTTGATCACTAATTTTCCATCCAAGTTGTCAGACCCCGGTGGCTTGTCATTGTTGATCAGTAATTTTCCATCCAAGTTGTCAGACCCCAGTGGCTTGTCATTGTTGATCGACAATAATACTTTTTTCACCTCTTACACACTTACTTTACGGAATTCAAAATTACAATGACCGTCATTCATAATTTGGTCAGATATACTTGGATGTGTTGTTTCAGTGTTTGTTAATGGCATGTCATGCCTAAGTTTGCTAATCTTGCCAATGAAAAAATCATTAAAGTAGTTGGCAATATCAGTGGGTTTTGTGATGAATGAGCCATCTGATTCAATGAATGATGGAGCAGAGTTTGCCTTTTTGCACAACATTTCATTTAAGGGGATACAAAGCTTTTTACTATCATTCTTTGTCATTTATCTTTGTTTCATAGTGCATTTATTCTTATTTTTATTTTATTTTATTCAGTTTAGTCACATGATTTCACAATTTGCAGTATGTTTGCCAATCGGTTGTACAGCCAGACCTATTTGCCATCTCTTTTGCCTCATCCATATCAACCATACAATTTTTCAATTCCTCATCAATCCACCGGGATTTAATAGTTTTTACAGTCATTTTCTTAATGGGTGCATGCTTATTAGAAACTGGGATAAGCAATTTCATAAATGTGTCAAATGCAGCGTCTGGTTGCTTGTCATTACACACCACAGACCAACAAATATTCTTCACATGAACAACATAGGAATCAGTGAAAAACGTTTTGTATAACCTCTTATACACAATATTAGGCCCAGCCTATGGAACTTTGGTTTTCCTAGATATGGCTATTATATTGTGATCACTACATCCAATAGATTTGGATACTGTTTCAAATAAATTTCTGCAGTATTAGTAAAGATATGATCAATACATGTTGATGATTTAATTCCTGTACTGTTTGTAATTACCCTGTTAGGTTGATTGATAACCTGAACCAGGTTGCAGGCACTAGTTACAGTTTGAAGCTTTTTCTTGAGTGGGCTGCCTGATGAAAGCCAGTCGATATTTCAATCACCCAGAAAGTATACCTCTCTATTGATATCACATATATTATCAAGCATTTCACACTTTATCCAGATACTGACTGTTAGCACTTGGTGGTCTATAGCAGCTTCCCAACAAAATGGGCTTTAGGTGAGGCAGGTGAACCTGTAGCCATTTTACTTCAATAGTATTTAACATGGGATCCTCTCTAAGCTTTACAGGAATGTGGTTCTGAAAATAAACAGCCACACCTCCACCTTTGGCATTTCTGTCTTTTCTGTAGAACTTATAACCTTGTGTTGCCACCACTGTATCATCAAAGGTATTATCTAAGGGAGTTTCAGAGATTGTCAGAATGTGAATGTCATCTTTTACTAGCAAATTATTGATTTCATGAACCATGTTTCTTCAGCTACATATGTTAATGATATTTTTAACGCTTTTTGGGATGCTTGATAGTTTTTCTTGCTTTACTGGGAAGCTTAGCAGAGGTAGACATGCTCAAGTTATTTTTATTAGTGCAGGGTGAGCTGCACACAGTGGACTCCTCTGTAGCTCAGCTGGTAGAGTACGGCGCTTGTAACGCCAGGGTAGCGGGTTCGTTCCCCGGGACCACCCATACACAAAAATCTATGCACGCATGACTGTAAGTCGCTTTGGATAAAAGCGTCTGCTAAATGGCATATTATTATTACTAGGGCACACCACCTCAGTGCTAACAGTATTACTCTGGTTCATAGGCATATGAGTACTACATACAATAGCTGTAGGATCAGCAGAGGTATTCAGGGCAGCAAGAGGGACATAAATTAGGTTACTTACATTGTGTCTTCCAACACCCCTAGGATAATGTACATTTGCGGAGGTATTATGACAACTCAGCGACACAATGGTAGGGATTAAATGAGCTGGACTAGGGTCATTGATAAGTAATTGTCTCAACAAAGCCTTATATTGCTGTGAAAGGATCCAGTAACCCAAATGATTTGGGTGGATCCCATCCTCCTTATAATACAAGCTTTGTTTCCAGAAGGTATCAAAATGGTCAATAAATGTTACAACCACAGAGCTGCAATAGTCTCGTAGCCAGTTATGGAGGGATAAAAGTCTGATGAACCGTTCAATGCCACGATTTAGGGAGGGCAGAGGGCCAGATGTTTGGGGCATTTGTTGGTTCTTCTTTTTGAAGAATGGCGCCAGAGGAGATGGCTGCCGTTTTACGGACTCCTAACCAATTGTGCTATTGTGCGTGACTGTTTCTGCCACCGTTTCTTATTACCGAAAATAGCTTCTGGATATCAGGACAGCGATTACTGACCTCGTACTGGACGAAGATTTTTTCTTTAACGAGTCGGAAGCGAAGGATTTTCTTCAGACACCTGACAAGCCCAAATCCCTGTCATTCGCATGAGAAAAAGACGGAGATATCGGGGACATAGCTCGGGGTGCCTTGTAAGGATCCGACGGTGAGTGGGTAATCTGCCTCTACCATCATTCCTATTAGCCAATGTACAATAATTGGATAACAGAATAGACGAACTACGATCACAGATATCCTACCAACGGGACACTAAAAACTGTAATATCTTATGTTTCACCTGACATACGCTGCATCGTCAAGATGGAACAGCTGCCTCTGGTAAGACAAGGGGTGGAGGTCTGTGTATATTTGTAAACAACAGCTGGTGCACGAAATCTGATATTAAGGAAGTCTCAAGGTTTTGCTCGCCTGAGGTAGAGTATCTCATGATAAGCTGTAGACCACACTATTTACCAAGAGAGTTTTCATCTATATTTTTCGTAGCTGTCTATTTACCACCACAAACTGGCACTAAGACCGCACTCAATGAGCTGTATAAGGCCATAAGCGAACAGGAAAAAGCTCATCCAGAGGCGGTGCTCCCGGTGGCCGGGGACTTTAATGCGTTTTACCTCATTTCTACCAGCATGTTAAATGTGCAACCAGAGGAAAAAACAACTATAGACCACCTTTACTCCACACACAGAGACGCATACAAAGCTCTCCCTCGCCCTCCATTTGGCAAATCTGACCATAAATCTATACTCCTGAGTCCTGCTTACAAGCAGAAACTAAAGCAGGAAGCACCAGTGACTCGGTCAATAAAGAAGTGGTCAGATGACGCCGATGCTTAGCTACAGGACTGTTTTGCTAGCACAGACTGGAATATGTTCTGGGATTCTTCCGATGGCATTGAGGTGTACACCACATCAGTCACCGGCTTCATCAATAAGTGCATCGATGACATCGTCCCTACAGTGACCGTACGTACATACCCCAACCAGAAGCCATGGATTACAGGCAACATCTGCACTGAGCTAAAGGGTAGAGCTGCCGCTTTCAAGGAGCGGGACTCTAACCCGGACACTTACAGTATAAGAAATCCCGCTATGCCCTCCGATGAACCATCAAACAGGCAAAGCGTCAATACAGGACTAAGATTGAATCGTACTACACCGGCTCCGACCCTCATCGGATGTGGCAGGGCTTGCAAACTATTACAGACTGCAAAGGGAAGCACAGCCGCAAGCTGCCTAGTTACACAAGCCTACCAAACGAGCTATATCACTTCTATGCTCGCTTTGAGGCAAGCAACACTGAAGCATGCATGACAGCATCAGCTGTTCCAGACGACTGTGTGATCACGCTCTCCGTAGCCGATGTGAGTAAGACTTTTAAGCAGGTCAACATTCACAAGACGGATTACCAGGACGTGTACTCCGAGCATGTGCTGACCAACTGACAAGTGTCTTCACTGACATTTTAAACCTGTCCCTGACTGAGTCAGTAATACCAACATGTTTCAAGCAGACCACCATAGTCCCTGTGCCCAAGAACACTAAGGTATCCTGCCTAAATGACTACAGTCCCGTAGCACTGACGTCTGTAGCCATGAAGTGCTTTGAAAGGCTGGTCATGGCTCACATCAACACCATTATCCCATAAACCCTAGACCCACTCCAATTTGCATACCGTCTCAACAGATCCACAGATGATGCAATCTCAATTGCACTCCACACTGAGAGAGACATTCGTGAAGAGGGCACGACATAGCCTATTACCCTCAGGAGACTGAAAAGATTTGGCATGGGTCCTCAGATCCTCCAAAAGTTATACAGCTGCAACATCGAGAGCATCCTGACTGGTAGCATCCCTGCCTGGTATGGCAACTGCTCGGCCTCCGACCGCAAGGCACTACAGAGGGTAATGCGTACGGCCCAATACATCACTGGGGCCAATCTTCCTGCCATCCAGGACCTCTATACCAGGCGGCCCTAAAAATGGTCAAAGACTCCAGCCACCCTAGTCATAGACTGTTCTCTCTGCTACCGCACGGCAAGCGGTACCGGAGCGCCAAGTCTAGCTCCAAAAGGCTTCTTAAAAGCTTCTACCCCCAAGCCATAAGACTCCTGAACAGCTAATCAAATGGCTACCCGGACTATTTGCATTGTCGTCCCCCCCCCCCCCCCCCCCCCCCCCCCTCTTTTACAATGCTGCTACGCTCTCTTTATCATTTATGTCACTTGAACTCTACCTACAGTAGTTAGTATTACAGTTGGTATGTAGTTACGTAGTTGGTATAACAATTGGTATGTAGTTGGTATAACACTTGGTATGTAGTTATGTAGTTGGAATAACAGTTGGTATGTAGTTATGTAGTTGGTATAACAGTTGGTATGTAGTTATGTAGTTGGTATGTAGTTATGTAGTTGGTATAACAGTTTGGTATAACAGTTGGTATGTAGTTATGTAGTTGGTATAACAGTTGGTATAACAGTTGGTATGTAGTTATGTAGCTGGTATGTAGTTATGTAGTTGGTATAACAGTTGGTTTGTAGTTATGTAGTTGGTATAACAGTTGGTATGTAGTTATGTAGCTGGTATAACAGTTGGTATAACAGTTGGTATAACAGTTGGTATGTAGTTATGTAGTTGGTATAACAGTTGGTATGTAGTTATGTAGTTGGTATGTAGTTATGTAGTTGGTATAACAGTTGGTATGTAGTTATGTAGTTGGTATGTAGTTATGTAGTTGGTATAACAGTTGGTATGTAGTTATGTAGTTGGTATAACAGTTGATATGTAGTTATGTAGTTGGTATAACAGTTGGTATGTAGTTATGTAGTTGGTATAACAGTTGGTATGTAGTTATGTAGTTGGTATAACAGTTGGTATGTAGTTATGTAGTTTGGTATGTAGTTATGTAGTTGGTATGTAGTTATGTAGTTGGTATAACAGTTGGTATGTAGTTATGTGGTTGGTATAACAGTTGGTATAACAGTTAGTATGTAGTTATGTAGTTGATATAACAGTTGGTATGTAGTTATGTAGTAGGTATAACAGTTGGTATGTAGTTATGTAGTTGGTATAACAGTTGGTATAACAGTTGGTATGTAGTTATGTAGTTGGTATGTAGTTATGTAGTTGGTATAACAGTTGGTATAACAGTTGGTATGTAGTTATGTAGTTGGTATAACAGTTGGTATAACAGTTGGTATGTAGTTATGTAGTTGGTATAACAGTTGGTATGTAGTTATGTAGTTGGTATGTAGTTATGTAGTTGGTATAACAGTTGTTATGTAGTTATGTAGTTGGTATAACAGTTGGTATGTAGTTATGTAGTTGGTATAACAGTTGGTATGTAGTTATGTAGTTGGTATAACAGTTGGTATGTAGTTATGTAGTTGGTATAACAGTTGGTATGTAGTTATGTAGTTGGTATGTAGTTATGTAGTTGGTATGTAGTTATGTAGTTGGTATAACAGTTGGTATGTAGTTATGTAGTTGGTATGTAGTTATGTAGTTGGTATAACAGTTGGTATGTAGTTATGTAGTTGGTATAACAGTTGGTATGTAGTTATGTAGTTGGTATGTAGTTATGTAGTTGGTATAACAGTTGGTATGTAGTTATGTAGTTGGTATAACAGTTGGTATGTAGTAGTTTATGTAGTTGGTATGTAGTTATGTAGTTGGTATAACAGTTGGTATGTAGTTATGTAGTTGGTATAACAGTTGGTATGTATTTATGTAGTTGGTATAACAGTTGGTATGTAGTTATGTAGTTGGTATAACAGTTGGTATGTTGTTATGTAGTTGGTATATAGTTATGTAGTTGGTATAACAGTTGGTATGTACAGTGAGGGAAAAAAGTATTTGATCCCCTGCTGATTTTGTACGTTTGCCCACTGACAAAGACATGATCAGTCTATAATTTTAATGTAGGTTTATTTGAACAGTGAGTGACAGAATAACAACAAGAAAATCCAGAAAAACGCAAGGCAAAAATGTCATAAATTGATTTGCATTTTAATGAGGAAAATAAGTATTTGACCCCTCTGCAAAACATGACTTAGTACTTGGTGGCAAAACCCTTGTTGGCAATCACAGACGTCAGACATTTCTTGTAGTTGGCCACTAGGTTTGCACACATCTCAGGAGGGATTTTGTTCCACTCCTCGTTGCAGATCTTCTCCAAGTCATTAAGATTTCGAGGCTGACGTTTGGCAACTCGAACCTTCAGCTCCCTCCACAGATTTTCTATGGGATTAAGGTCTGGAGACTGGCTATGCCACTCCAGGACCTTAATGTGCTTCTTCTTGAGCCACTCCTTTGTTCCCTTGGCCATGTGTTTTGGGTCAGTGTCATGCTGGAATACCCATCCACGACCCATTTTCAATGCCCTGGCTGAGGGAAGGAGGTTCTCACCCAAGATTTGACGGTACATGGCCCTGTCCATCGTCCCTTTGATGCGGTGAAGTTGTCCTGTCCCTTTAGCAGAAAAACACACCCAAAGCATAATGTTTCCACCTCCATGTTTGACGATGGGGATGGTGTTCTTGGGGTCATAGGCAGCATTCCTCCTCCTCCAAACACAGCGAGTTGAGTTGATGCCAAAGAGCTCGATTTTGGTCTCATCTGACCACAACACTTTTACCCAGTTCTCCTCTGAATCATTCAGATGTTCATTGGCTAAACTTCAGACGGCCCTGTATATGTGTGCTTTCTTGAGCAGGGGGACCTAGTGGTCGCTGCAGGATTTCAGTCCTTCACGGGGGGGCGTAGTGTGTTACCAATTGTTTTTCTTGGTGACTATGGTCCCAGCTGCCTTGAGATCATTGACAAGATCCTCCCGTGTAGTTCTGGGCTGATTCCTCACCGTTCTCATGATCATTGCAACTCCACGAGATGAGATCTTGCATGGAGCCCCATGCCGAGGGAGATTGACAGTGCTTTTGTGTTTCTTCCTTTTGCGAATAATCGCACCAACTGTTGTCACCTTCTCACCAAGCTGCTTGGCGATGGTCTTGTAGCCCATTCCAGCCTTGTGTAGGTCTACAATCTTGTCCCTGACATCCTTGGAGAGCTCTTTGGTCTTGGCCATGGTGGAGAGTTTGGAATCTGATTGATTGATTGCTTCTGTGGACAGGTGTCTTTTATACAGGTAACAAGCTGAGATTAGGTGCACTCCCTTTAAGAGTGTGCTCCTAATCTCAGCTCGTTACCTGTATAAAGACACCTGGGAGCCAGAAATCTTTCTGATTGAGAGGGGGTCAAATACTTATTTCCCTCATTAAAATGCAAATCAATTTCTAACATTTTTGCCATGCGTTTTTCTGGATTTTTGTTGTTGTTATTCTGTCTCTCACTGTTCAAATAAACCTACCATTAAAATTATAGACTGATCGTTTCTTTGTCAGTGGGCAAATGTACAAAATCAGCAGGGGATCAAATACTTTTTTCCCTCACTGTAGTTATGTAGTTGGTATAACAGTTGGTATGTAGTTATGTAGTTTGGTATAACAGTTGGTATGTAGTTATGTAGTTGGTATAACAGTTGGTATGTAGTTATGTAGTTGGTATAACAGTTGGTATGTAGTTATGTAGTTGGTATAACAGTTGGTATGTAGTTATGTAGTTGGTATAACAGTTGGTATGTAGTTATGTAGTTGGTATAACAGTTGGTATGTAGTTGGTATAACAGTTGGTATGTAGTTATGTAGTTGGTATGTAGTTATGTAGTTGGTATAACAGTTGGTATGTAGTTATGTAGTTGGTATGTTGTTATGTAGTTGGTATAACAGTTGGTATGTAGTTATGTAGTTGGTATAACAGTTGGTATGTAGTTATATAGTTGGTATGTAGTTATGTAGTTGGTATAACAGTTGGTATGTAGTTATGTAGTTGGTATATAACAGTTGGTATGTAGTTATGTAGTTGGTATAACAGTTGGTATGTAGTTATGTAGTTGGTATAACAGTTGGTACGTAGTTATGTAGTTGATATCACAGTTGGTATGTAGTTATGTAGTTGGTATAACAGTTGGTATAACAGTTGGTATGTAGTTATGTAGTTGGTATAACAGTTGGTATGTAGTTATGTAGTTGGTATAACAGTTGGTATGTAGTTGGTATGTAGTTATGTAGTTGGTATAACAGTTTGGTATGTAGTTATGTAGTTGGTATAACAGTTGGTATGTAGTTATGTAGTTGGTATAACAGTTGGTATGTAGTTATGTAGTTGGTATAACAGTTGGTATAACAGTTGGTATGAAGTTATGTAGTTGGTATAACAGTTAGTATAACAGTTGGTATGTAGTTATGTAGTTGGTATAACAGTTGGTATGTAGTTATGTAGTTGGTATAACAGTTGGTATGTAGTTGGTATGTAGTTATGTAGTTGGTATAACAGTTGGTATGTAGTTATGTAGTTGGTATAACAGTTGGTATGTAGTTATGTAGTTGGTATAACAGTTGGTATGTAGTTATGTAGTTGGTATAACAGTTTGGTATAACAGTTGGTATGTAGTTATGTAGTTGGTATAACAGTTGGTATAACAGTTGGTATGTAGTTATGTAGTTGATTATAACAGTTGTATGTTATGTAGTTGGTATAACAGTTGGTTTAACAGTTGGTATGTAGTTATGTAGTTGGTATAACAGTTGGTATAACAGTTGGTATGTAGTTATGTAGGTGGTATAACAGTTGGTATGTAGTTATGTAGTTGGTATAACAGTTGGTATGTAGTTGGTATAACAGTTGTTTTAACAGTTGGTATGTAGTTATGTATTTCCTATTCTGCTTCCAACCCCCCAAATAGACACAAACACAAACTAGGGAGGATTAAATGCCTTGCTTAGGGGCATAACGGCAGAATATGGTACCTGGAATCTGACACCAGCAGCCTTACAGCTCATCTTTAATTACCTGGACTGACATGCAAACCTTTTAATGGACCTCTGGACTTTTAGATTCCTTTGTCCTTTCTGAACAACTGATTTTTAGAGCCTATTTAACTGACAATAGAGGATTTTTATGTAAACATGTTTAACAAGGTGGTTTTAAGGTAATGTATTGTTAGAAGTAGCCTACTGTAACTAGGTTCCCACTGGGCAAAAAATAGTTCAATCAACATTGTTTCCATGTCATTTCAACAACAAAAAATCTATGCGATTTATTTTAATTTTATTTTACCTTTATTTAACTAGGCAAGTCAGTTAAGAACAAATTCTTATTTACAATGACCGGCCTACACCGGCCAAACCCGGACGACGCTGGGCCAATGAAATTGAATCAATGTGGAAAACTGATTGGATTTGCAAAAAGTCCTCAATGTAAAGTAATTTCATATTTTTTTTCACCGAACCATTAACCTAAATCCAATGACATGGTGAAATGTTTTGTTGATTTCACATTGAATTCACATTAGTTGACAACTCAAACAAATGTAAATCAAAACTAGACATTGAGCTGACATCTGTGCCCAGTGTGGTTTTATATCAATGTGTTATTTGGGCCTGTTTAACCAGGACATTCCCAACGTCCCATGAAGCCCTTTAATATTCCATCAACAGGCTATAGATAGACCCAGGCTTAGAATGATTAGCCTAATGGATGATGTCTGATCAATTCAATTTGATCAAATTAATTTCATCTTAAAATTATACTTTTTTGAAAATGCTTAGAAAGTTTTAAATCTGTAACTAACCAACTAATCAATTCACCTTGGACCCGCTGTTGCCTGTCCGTTGGCGGTCTGAGCGAGAGCAGATCGGCCTTTTTCTGCACTCTTTTGTTATTATCGCAGCTGGCACGTGTCTGGTCTGAATGGAATGGGGCAGTAATTAAATTAACAATGAACAACAATTACTCTGTTAATGATGTAGACAAACGGTTAGTGATACCAGTAGTTTGTTGTTAATGAAGTAGACAAACGGATAGTGATACCATTAGTTTGTTTTTAATGAAGTAGACAAACGGTTAGTGATACCAGTAGTTTGTTTTTAATGAAGTAGACAAACGGTTAGTGATACCAGTAGTTTGTTGTTAATTAAGTAGACAAACATTCATGATACCAGTAGTTTGTAGCCGGGATGTTGATGTGTTTCTGATGTGGGATGTTGTTCTGAATAAAGGGGATCCCTAGTCTCCGGGATGACGTCAGAGTCCTCAGATACAGTACTGTGACAGGGCCGTGACCGGCTGGCTGCCCGGGTTCACTGGCAGCTCCTTATAACGACTACATGATGGCGTTATGGGTATGAGACTATGACTGAGGGGTAGCCTATGGGTGAGGGGTAGGGGTGAGGGGTATGGGTGAGGGTGATGGGTGAGGGGTATGGGTGAGGGGTATGGGTGAGGGTAGGCTGCTGATAGTTTCGATAGCCCTACACAGCCTGGATGAGGGTCAGGAACCAAGACATATTTCCATGGTTTGGACTAAATCTACAGCACTTTGATAACTAATGATTAATCTAGTCCTACTGCATTGTTGAGGGAGCGAGCACATTAGCATTTCGCTGCACCTTTTATACCTGCTCTATCTCTGTAGCCTACATGACGAATCAAATGTGATTTGATTTCGATTTGATTCATTAATTAAAACAATAAAACATCCTAAATACAAATAAAAAGCAGAATATTCACTACTAATGAGACATTTCAGTCTGTAGGCCTATGTGTTTATATTTGGTCTGTTGGTGTGTGTAATTAATGAATGGCTAATATCGTTACACTAGGCCTGCAGCCTAATATAAGAAACTCTGGCTGGAACGGTCCGTTTGAACGGCTCTGGCCTTGCAGCAACAGGCTTCATTTAAATACTGACCACCTGTTTCTTGCTCCACGCCTAGCGCCCTGTGAAATTAATTTAGTAATGTGTACATAAAGCAGACATTGCCTCTGAATGACCCCCCTCCCCTAACATCCCATCACTGAGCTATGTAGGTCAGGCCAGTATGTTGTCATGGCCGGTTGTTATGTTGCCTTATAGCCAGGCTGTTGTCATGGCGGGTTGTTATGTCGCCTTTAATAACTTACACTGACCAAGACTCTTATTTGGGCTGGCGCTGCATGCGATGGAAAGGTACGCTTGTGGCCATATGAACCCGGTGTCTGACTTAGTGTACAACTTCGCCACATGGGCATAACAGTCCACAGCACACCGTTCAATACAACACATTAATATACAATCTATAGGCCTACAAAGGCGTTTATACATCATTAATATAGCCTACCCTAGAAATTATTCATTTCAAATATTTTCTTCAATCTGTATTTTGGATCTTGGATTGTGTTGCTGTCTGTTTTTATTTCTAGCATATTATTTCTACTTGTATGGTAATGTGTAGTTCCCACTAGTGTTGATACGGTTGATTGATCGAATTGTTAACCTATTGCTGATATAATTTTTACCTGCTTTAACCTTTAAATGTATTTGTTGAAATGTGGATTAATTTGTAGGCTACTGTCTCTATCACGCCTAAATAAATGAACAAATAAATTCAGCATAGCATTAACACATACCCTAATCATGTGAAGCATTTCCATGCTTTCTTAATAACTTAAATTCCCTGCTGGAAACTGAAACGACACTCCGTTTCAGTCTGAAACGTCAGTCGGCCCGTCTATTTAAATATAACAAGTCTGAAACGTCAGTCGGCCCGTCTATTTAAATATAACAAGTCTGAAACGTCAGTAGGCCCGTCTATTTAAATATAACAAGTCTGAAACGTCAGTAGGCCCGTCTATTTAAATATAACAAGTCTGAAACGTCAGTATGCCCGTCTATTTAAATATAACAAGTCTGAAACGTCAGTAGGCCCGTCTATTTAAATATAACAAGTCTGAAACGTCAGTAGGCCCGTCTATTTAAATATAACAAGTCTGAAACGTCAGTAGGCCCGTCTATTTAAATATAACAAGGGAAGAAGAGAGGAGAAAGGATGTCAAGATGAAACCATCTGGCATTCTATTTTAAAACATATATTTGAATTGGGACATATACAAGCAAGTTGACATATTGACAAAACAATACAACTAAACCCGCTCCAAAGCATGAAAAAATATGTTTCAACTGTATTTATAAACATATTTGTGTTGTAAAATGTTCAGCTCGGCCTATAGGCTTTTACAAAGTATTTCCACTTAACCCAAACTATTGGATTAGTGGTCTGTAAATGTTTCGTTCACTTGAGGATTTCGATTAAATTCCAGTCCTAAAGGAAGGAAGCATAGAGGTTTCAGCAACAAAAAAACGAAAGAATTGAAAGACAAGTTCATAATAGTTTCTCATCTAATTGACAACATTAAGACGCTTTCACAGGGTCTTTATCACTCTCTTTCAAGTAATGTTAACCCTTAAAATTAAAGTTCATAAAATGTCACTTTAACGCCTAAAGTTAGGCTATTTAGTATATTTATCATAAAGCGTATAGGCTAGTATATTTATCAAAAAGAGTATAGGCTAGTATATTTATCAAAAAGAGTATAGGCTAGTATATTTATCAAAAAGAGTATAGGCTAGTATATTTATCATATAGTAGGCCTATAGGTTAGTATATGTATCATTCAGTGGTTGTAAACGGATTAATGTCAGATGGCGCTGATCGTTTATGAGATGATTTACGGTAGTAGCCTTCACTTCAACCTCAACGGGATGTTGATAGGCATGGTTAACTGTATTAGCCTATATATACTACACTGATAGTTATTATAGTATAGCCTAGTAGTATGCTGTTATAGTAGTTCATTTTTTAAAGTAGGCGATATATTATAATTTCAGCCTGTCTGTCTGAGTGTTCATTTCTCTGCCGCTGAGATTCTGAGAGTTGGAGCTGGAGTCTCGAGCCTTGCGGGGCAGCAGATGGAGCCGGTCCGGGCTCGATCTCACTGCGCATCTGGTGCTGCGCTTCCCGCGCTGTCCGCGAGGCTGCTCCACGAGCTAAGCCCTATTAGCACCGTCTACTACGCAACTGGTGCCTCGCGCACACAGCGCGCTCTGCCCGGTGGACACGCAGGGAAAAGCTTAATCCTCACATGCGACAACTGGCCTTCAAACGCGCGGAGGTTTCATCAAGCCTCGAGGCAAAACAATCGAATTACTTAATTTACTCATGGACATGAGGGCCTTGAGAACCTTATATTTAAAAATCATCCATTAAACCTTGTATAATGTGTGCGTTTCATGATCTTGTTTTGTGGTTGTAAATTCTCATTTGGATTATATAATTTAGAAGAGATGTAGGATAATATTGTTGAGATGAGAGAGTGTTGTGGTGGTTATTCAGCGATAGGCCTGAGACCTGCAGGAACAGATGGAGAAATAGTTTCCTAATTCAAGACTAAGACTCAATATCGGCGTCTAACTGGCCTGCCTATCTGTCTGTCTGTCTGTCTGTCTGTCTGTATGTCTGTCTGTCTGTCTGTCTGTCTGTCTGTCTGTCTGTCTGTCTGTCTGTCTGTATAAGCGTCTCTGGTGACTGGTTATTATAATGACACAGTCTGCACTCTGCACATTAATATCACATCGTTACAGTTTAAACCACAACCGGTTGTTTCAGTTAAACATTGATTAACATTTCCACGTGCCTGTTGGGCTGCCGGTTTTGGTAGTGGAGTGGGCGGATGGGCTTAGGGTCTGGCCGCTCCCGGAGTAATTGCGATAATTTGGGTTAAATAATTAGGCTTGAGGCTTTAAAACACTTTAAAAGCACCATCGTGCCCTCACGTTGACTCACTTTCTCTTCTCTCTCCCTCCATCCCTCCCTCTCTCTCTCAGTGTGTGTGTGTGTGTCTGAATGTGTTATATCTGACAGACTGCTAGAGTAGTTCAGTACTGAGGCAGACAGAGAGAGCTGCAGGGCCTGACCGGAAGCACAGACTTCTTCTGTCGTTTCACATTTCTCTTTTCCTCTCTTCCCTCCCGAGCCGGCAGGCCCTCACTCTCAATCTCTCTCTCTCTCTCTCTCTCTCTCTCTCTCTCTCTCTCTCTCTCTCTCTCTCTCTACCAGCCCGTTACCCGTCTAACCGGCTCAGGACCACCCTGTGGGCAGGCGCACAGGTGAGCGCGGGTGGTTGAGCTCATCATAGTGACCACCGTGTCTCACGCTGATTTCCCGTTCCTAGCCAGTGTCGCCAGCTGACCTCCGTGCAAGCCCCAGCCTGTCACACAATGGAGTCAGAGTCTTGTAGCGGTCTGCTCGAGGGCAACATGGCAGAGGACACTTCCCCTCAACGCGTGAGCCGGGGTTGAAGATGCTCGATCCAAACCAACAAAAGAGAAGAGACGAGTTGGTATCTCCGTTTCCCTCACGAGCTGCAACCTTATGGCCCTTCTGCATGAGCGCAGAGCACAAACAAACACACAAAAACTTATCCTGGTAATATCACAAAGCCTCAACAATTTACTGTGAAATGCCGTTTTGTTAGCCTATAAATGTACGTTATAAATGTCCATGTTCCATTTATGACATAAAAGAAAAGCTACGAGGTTTATTTCTCAAAGAAAATCCAGTGCTGTTAGCAGAAATTATCTCCTGATTATTGTCATTATTTCTCTCCAGGAAATGATCTTCTTTCCTGGTATACACTCATTGCATAGCCGATTGTCCCTTATTTCCAAATACATCTGGAGCAGACATTACTGTTTAATATGGAGTCTATTTGATTTAAAAACAAGGACAATTTAAAATAATAGTAATAAAGGCAATAAATAAGTATATAATAATATATCATATTGATATTAATTACACAACAACAATAACGATAGTAATACAAATAAAACAATAATAATCATATTGGTAATAGTAATAATAAAATGCTTAATAGAGATTCGTTGACGGTGCACGGCAATCAAGTGCTCTGTTTGAAAAAACTAAATAGCCTATATAAAATGACATTTAGTTTAATAGATCAGAAAAAAATATTCTTAAAACGAAGATACATGTTTATTTCATAAAGATTGCCTAAATAAACCAGGGGATGTTTTGAAATCAACTTACATTTAGTTGAAAATCCGATTAGTTTTGTAATAGCCATGTGGGTAAAACGAAGAAAGCAAACCGTCTGAAAATACAAAGGAGCAAAAATAAAATGTCCACAAAAATGGTAAAACATTTTGAAAGTGTCGGTTCCTTATTAGGGAAGATACAATATTTATTCCTTGTCTCCTGGGATGGAAGCAGCTAGCTCGTCTATTGTCCTCCATCCATTCCTCAGTGCTGATGCTTATTTTTCTAACTATATTATCAGGGGACCACCGACGACATCACAACAGAAATACCCTGCAAGTACAAAATCCGTGCGCCAGCCGGTGTGATGGTACAGAGGGAAACGCTCGCGTTCCACCATCTATAGGGCGGCTCCGTGCAGGGACTTTTTCAATTTCTCTCGGTTTGGGGATTTTAACGGAAAGCATTTATTCGATCAGGAGGGAAAGCTGGTTAGCGGAGCAACACAATGTCAGCCACGTTCCCCGGTTTGGTCCATGATGCCGAGGTATTTATTTAT
>JAGTTL010000212.1:10000-17500 GCA_036851935.1 Coregonus suidteri | reverse complement strand
GCTGGTGAGGCGGTGAAAAGATGCTGGTTCTCTCTTCTCTTCTGAAAGGCGGATTAAGGGATTGGGGTTCGGGGCACAATGGGCTGCTCGGGCGCCGTAAAGCACCGTAGTTTATCCAATTACCGACTTAATGTCAATCAACGTGTTCTTTATGCAGCGACATCTGAGCGGCGGCTCCGGTTAAACACACTGCTGCGGCTCCGGTTAAACACACTGCTGCACTGGACAGAACCTTCGGTTAAACACACTGCACGAGACAGAACCTCCGGTTAAACACACTGCTGCACTGGACAGAACCTTCGGTTAAACACATTGCACGAGACAGAACCTCCGGTTAAACACACTGCTGCACTGGACAGAACCTCCGGTTAAACACATTGCACGAGACAGAAAGATCTCGTCTTAAACAGGTTGCATCATTCCTTTATCGCATTATTCCTTTCTCAACTTTACAACCTAACTGGTAGGATACCAGAAGTAATTAAACTGCTAGCATACCAGAAGTAATTAAACTGCTAGCATACCAGAAGTAATTAAACTGCTAGCATACCAGAAGTAATTAAACTGGTAGGATTTCAGAAGTAATTCAACTGGTAGGATAACATAAATAATTCAACTACTAGGATACCAGAAGTAATTCAACTGGTAGGATTTCAGAAGTAATTCAACTGGTAGGATACCAGAAGTATAGGATAGTCCCCTGTAGCTCAGTTGGTAGAGCATGGCGCTTGCAACGCCAGGGTTGTGGGTTCGTTTCCAACGGGGGGCCAGTATGAAAATGTATGCACTCACCAACTGTAAGTTGCTCTGGATAAGAGCGTCTGCTAAATGACGTAAATGTAAGTAATTCAACTGCTAGACCTAGATATATATTTACTTGACTATTAATATAGGGCTATTTGCTAACTACTTGTTTGTATTATTAATATAGGATAATAACTAGTTGATTAATACTATTTATATAGGGCAATATGATAACTTGTTGTATAAAAGTATTAATAGCATAGCATAGTAAAATAGTCTGCTGGTAAGATCTGTAATAATAATAATAATAATAATAATAATAATAATAATAACGATAATAACAATAACAATAACAAACAATGATAACGAAAACCATAATAACAATAACAACAATAATAATAATTATTATTATTATTATAATGATAATGATAATAATAATGATAATGATAATGATAATGATAATGATAATGATAATGATAATGATAATGGGGATGGTGTTCTAGACCCTACCATATTGTTCTTTCAATGTTCTCTTATTTAGGCTATTATGTTGGTGACGAGGATAACAATTATTATTATTCAGATTATTCAGATTATTATTATAGATGCTAAGAATATAGTTTTTATTTAGATGTTAATATATTTCAATATGTCACCATCATTACCACTTCATTATGTAGATTGTTATCAGACATTTGAGTGGTGTGTTGGTAGGAAGGGGTCTCTCACACCCTGGCCATTAGAATATGTCTCTGACCTCCTTTAGAAAAGAAAGGCACGTGAACCTGAGTAGAACAGATGCAGTCTGTCTCGTGCAGCACATCGCATCTTTGAGCGACTAAAGAGATTTCCATGCTCAACAAAAGAGCTGCCACACCTTTCCCCCGCCAGGCTCCCTAACTCTTTCTCCTGTTAGACGCTTAATGTATGCGAGACCTCTGCGTTTTGTATATTGATTGTATAATCACTTTAGCTTCGGAGTAAAAATATGCTATACAGCCGAGTTTGTTAAAAAGACTTAGACGGCCTGTTCCATGTGGCGCGAGAAAGACAGCCGAGTGTTGTATTTTAATCAGGGTTGTGTCTGTGCCCGGCCGCCTCGCGGCTCACACCGGGGATTAACCGGGTTCTTCTCAATAAAAGCTCGTGTTCCTCAGTCATTCTGATGACATCACTGATATCATGCCCTGCACGCGGCCATGTGTAACAGGTTCCACATCTGTGGTTAGGATCGGTTATAAGCGGTAACAACAGGTAGACGCAGGTGTCAAAACACGCGCACGCACGCACACACACACACACACACACACACACACACACACACACGCACACCACCGTGGGCTGGGCTGAGCGTTCTCGCTCATCCTGAGGTTGACGCACTGCGCCAAGCCAGTGTGTTTGTGTGTGTGCGTTTCTTGATTCTGATTCTTGATCTTATTATTATTAATGTGACGCTGTTTCAGGGCTCCGTGGAGGCGCAGTGCGGGCTCGTGCTCAATGGCCAAGGCGGCATCATCCGGAGAGGTAAGACACACCTTAAACACACATTAAATGAATACCCCATCTCCTTCCCTGTCTGGTAAAATGAAGAATCGAAATGACAAGATGGAAGCATTATCTAAAACAAGCGAAAATATATTTTTGTTGAACTAGACAATTTTGTGACACAGCACTGTACTATTTTACATTTTTCTGTCAGTTTGTGTTTAAAATTGTTAAATTAGGATCTCCTGTCAGGTCAATCCAGAGAATTCTACTACTCTGCGTAAATCTGTAATGTCGGGTTTGCTTGACGCTATCAGTGCACTTTCCATTGTAGAATAGAGAGTGTATAATCCTTTCACTCAGATCTGTCATTCTCAAACCAACTCTATTATCAAAATGATTACCAATGAGGAGAAGAAACAAAATTCATATTTCCTAACAATAATAAAAATGACAACAACAATAACAGTAATAATAATAATAATAATAACAGTAATAATAATAATAATAATAACAGTAATAAAAACAGTTATAATAATAGTTATAGTAATCATAAAAATAATAGTTGTAATAACAGTAATGATTACAGTTGTAATAGCAGTAATAATTACAGTTGTAATAGCAGTAATAATTACAGTTGTAATAGCAGTAATAATTACAGTTGTAATAGCAGTAATAATTACAGTTGTAATAGCAGTAATAATTACAGTTGTAATAACAGTAATAATTACAGTTGTAATAACAGTAATAATTACAGTTGTAATAGCAGTAATAATTACAGTTGTAATAGCAGTAATAATTACAGTTGTAATAACAGTAATAATTACAGTTGTAATAACATTAATAATTACAGTTGTAATAACAGTAATAATTACAGTTGTAATAGCAGTAATAATTACAGTTGTAATAGCAGTAATAATTACAGTTGTAATAACAGTAATAATTACAGTTGTAATAGCAGTAATAATTACAGTTGTAATAACAGTAATAATTACAGTTGTAATAATAGTAATAATTACAGTTGTAATAATAGTAATATGAGTAAAAGCAATAACGGTAATAATAACAGTAATAATAATAACACTAGTAATAATAAGAACAGTAATGGAGTAATGTTAATAACAATAATAATAATAGTTATAATAACACAAATAATTACAGTAATAATAACGATAATAATAGTAACCCCTAACCCTAACCCTAATTAAACAGTTATAATGATAGTCATTTGGTAATTTCATTATGTTGGGCTTCACAGTCATAACTAACGGATGTTTTGGTCATTTCATTATGTTGGGCTTCACAGTCATAACTAACGGATGTTTTGGTCATTTCATTATGTTGGGCTTCACAATCATAACTAACGGATGTTTTGAAGTCATTTCTTTATGTTGGGCTTCACAGTAATAACTGGAGGATGTTTTGAAGTCATTTCATTATGTTGGGCTTCACAGTAATAACTGGAGGATGTTTTGAAGTCATTTCATTATGTTGGGCTTCACAGTAATAACTGGAGGATGTTTTGAAGTCATTAGTGAAAACTTATGGCTGTTTTTATTACTTGTTATCTTTGCCAAATTGGATATTAACTGTATAATGAAATATGGCCTAAGGGTGTAGAAAGAGATCATTAGAACTCTGAAATGTTGTTCCTGCTGATTTCTATCCACTAGGCTGTTGACACAATACTTTTCCATGTGTTTGTGTGGTAAAGTAAAGTAAATATAAATTAAAAAACAAAAAAACAAAAATTAAGATAAAAAAAACATTTTAGCTTGAGCGAAAAAGACAACAAAAAGTGAACTGCTTTCCGATATTTTTACCATATTACTTTCTGTTGATGTGATAGTATTTTTACCATATCACTTTATGTTGCTGTGATAGTATTTTTACCATATTACTTTCTGTTGATGTGATAGTATTTTTACCATATTACTTTCTGTTGATGTGATAGTATTTTTACCATATTACTTTCTGTTGATGTGATAGTTTTTTACCATATTACTTTCTGTTGATGTGATAGTATTTTTACCATATTACTTTCTGTTGATGTGATAGTTTTTTACCATATTACTTTCTGTTGATGTGATAGTATTTTTACCATATCACTTTCTGTTGCTGTGAATGAAGCAAAGAAGGCGTTATTCTTCCGTTATTCTCGAGCTATACACATGTGTAATTTTCGAGCTAGCAGCCTGTGTCTAGTAGTTCATATTTCATAAACTGCCTAGGTGTGTATATGTGTGTATGTATGTGTGTGTGTATATGTGTTTGTGTGTGTGTGTGTGTATGTGTGTGTATGTGTGTATATGTGTTTGTGTGTGTGTGTGTGTGTGTGTGTGTGTGTGTGTGTGTGTGTGTGTGTGTGTCTGCTACTCTGTCTAGGTGTTGTTTTTTTTGGTTTTCTGGAGGTTTGATGCGGGAATCTCTCCGCTATCACTTTCGGTTAATGGTGTGTAGGATTTAGCCGTGAGCTCCTCTGCTCCAACCATCACAACCAATAATCTTTGCTTTACCTCGCGCTCCCGTATCGATAGCTTCTCTCGCCTCGGGCGGCAGCTTTGATATGCTAATGCCGCGCGGCCCGAATTCAGCTGAGATCATATTAATGTTGTTCTTTCTGACGGCGGCTTTGGCGCCATGAATATTCACACAACCTTTTTCAAAAGAAATCTCTCCAGAAACGCGGCTCCTACTTAGAGCACTGTCTGTGTTTTAATCACCAGTATCCCGCGAAGCCTTTCAGCATCTGATCAAGCCTATCACCTTCTACGTGCACGCGCCCTCTCTGAGACTGCTGCTGGGTTTGTGTGGGCTGTGCTGTCTTGTGACAGGTGCTATAAACATTGTGGTTAAAATAGGAGGAGAATGACATTTGGCCCATGTCTCTTTTTCTTTAATTTTCGTGGCAAACTTGTAAAAGGCGCTTGATTCCGAGTGTGATCCCGCCACTGCTCCGCCGCTGCCTGAGGCTACTCTCCGCTGCTTAAATAGAGCTATCGCCTCTGGGCCCACGCGCTCCACCGCACTATCGGCAATAGCTCTTTTTCCATTGCCCGTGGCAACATAAAATACAAACTACTTTGATTCAAAACATTTTTGGAGGAATTACTGTGATGTGAACTTACAGCTTTCAGAGATGTGAGCCTGACTGACAGGCCAGGCCGGAAACTGTCACACAGCCGGACTTCACACACAAACACACACACGCACACACACACGCACACATTAGCCTGTGACCATATTTAATCCTGTATCAAATAGTGAAAGCCTATAGCTGGATTTGCAAGGTTTATTCAAATTAGAGTTAATCAATGTCTGTGTTCTCATTGATAAAGTGTTGTCAGTCCAACCTCCCTCTTACCCTGATACTATGCCCCCCAGTCTGTTAGCAGCTGCTAGGGTTGTTTTGTATTTGTATTTATTAGGGAACTTCAATCTTTAAAAATTGTCTAATAAAAAAACTAATACTTTTTTTTTATGGTGAGCGAGCCTTTTGCCTTTTCCTGTCCAATGATATTTATTATGGATCCCCATTAGTTCCTGTCAAGGCAGCAGCTACTCTTCCTGGTGTCCAAACAAATTAAGGCACTTACATTACACATAAAACAAAAGATAAAACAGTACATCATATAACATTATTACACCACTACATATCTACAATACAACATGTATAATACCACCATACAACAATATTACAATGTACATGTGCGTAGAGTGTGTGTGCGTATGCGTGTATCTGTACCTGTGTGTCTCTTCACAGTCCCCCGCTGTTCCATAAGGTGGATTTTTATCGGTTTTTGAAAATCTGATTCTACTTCTTACATCAGTTACCTGATGTGGAATAGAGTTCAATGTAGTCATGGCTCTATATAGTACTGTGCACCTCCCATAGTCTGTTCTGGACTTGGGGATTGTGAAGAGACCTCTGGTGGCATGTCTTGTGGGGTATGCATGGGTGTCCGAGCTGTGTGCTAGTAGTTTAAACAGACAGCTCGGTGCATTCAGCTTGTCAACACTTCTTACAAAAACAAGTAGTGCTGAAGTCAATCTTTCCTCCGCTTTGAGCCATGAGAGATTGACATGCATATTATTAATGTTAGCTCCCCGTGTACATTTAAGGGCCAGCCGTGCTGCCCTGTTCTGAGCCAATTGTAATTTTCCTAAGTCCCTCTTTGTGGCACCTGACCACACTACTGAACAGTAGTCTAGGTGTGACAAAACTAGGGCCTGTAGGACCTGCCTTGTTGATATTGTTGTTAAGAAGGCAGAGCAGCGCTTTATCATGGACAGACTTCTCCCCATCTTAGCTACTGTTGTATCAACATGTTTTCACCATGACAGTTTACAATCCAGGGTTACTCCAAGCAGTTTAGTCTCCTCAACTTGCTAAATTTCCACATTATTCATTACAATATTTAGTTGAGGTTTAGGGTTTAGTGAATGATTTGTCCCAAATACAAAGCTTTTAGTTTTTGAAATATTTAGGACTAACTTATTCCTTGCCACCCATTCAAAAACTAACTGCAGCTCTTTGTTAAGTGTTGCAGTTATTTCAGTTGCTGTAGTAGCTGATGTGTATAGTGTTGAGTCATCCGCATACATAGACACACTGGCTTTACTCAAAGCAAGTGGCATGTCATTAGTAAAAATTGAAAAAACTAAGGAGCCTAGACAGCTGCCCTGGGGAATTCCTGATTCTACCTGGATTATGTGGGAGAAGCTTCCATTAAAGAACACTCTCTGTGTTCTGTTAAACAGGAAACTCTTTATCCACATTATAGCAGGGGGTGTAAAGCCATAACACATATGTATTTCCATCAGCAGACTATGATCGATAATGTCAAAAACCGCACTGAAGTCTAACAAAACAACTCCCACAATCTTTTTATCATCAATTTCTCTCAGCCAAACAGTCATTTGTGTAAGTGCTGTGCTTGTTGAATGTCCTTCCCTATAAGCATGCTGAAAGTCTGCTGTCAATTTGTTTACTGTAAAATTGCATTGTATCTGGACAAACACAATTTTTTCAAAAATGATTACTAAGGGTTGGTAACAGGCTGATTGGTCGGTTATTTGAGCCAGTAAAGGGGGCTTTACTATTCTTGGGTAGCGGAATGACTTTTGCTTCCCTCCAGGCCTGGGGGCACACACTTTCTAGTAGACTTAGATTGAAGTTATGGCAAATAGGAGTGGCAATATCGTCCGCTATTATCCTCAGTAATTCTCCATCCAAGTTGTCAGACCCTTGTGGCTTGTCATTGTTGATAA
>JAGTTL010000212.1:0-5000 GCA_036851935.1 Coregonus suidteri | reverse complement strand
TGTATATAGTGTGTATATAGTGTTTATATAGTGTGTATATAGTGTGTATATAGTGTGTATATAGTGTGTATATAGTGTGTATATAGTGTGTATATAGTGTGCATATCGTGTGCATATCGTGTGTATATAGTGTGTATATAGTGTGTATATAGTGTTTATATAGTGTGTATATAGTGTGTATATAGTGTGTATATAGTGTTTATATAGTGTGTATATAGTGTTATATAGTGTGTATATAGTGTCTATTCAAATCAAATCAAATCAAATCAAATCAAATTTTATTGGTCACATGCGCCAAATACAACAGGTGCAGACATTACAGTGAAATGCTTACTTACAGCCCTTAACCAACAGTGCATTTATTTTTTAACAAAAAAAGTAAAAATAAAACAACAACAAAAAAAGTGTTGAGAAAAAAAAGAGCAGAAGTAAAATAAAATAACAGTAGGGAGGCTATATATACAGGGGGGGGGGGTCTATATAGTGTTTATATAGTGTATATAGTGTATATAATATGTATATATATGTATATATTGTCTATATAGTTTTTATATAGTATATATAGTGAATATTTAGTGTCTATTGTGTTTGTATAGTGCATATATAGAGTATATACTTTCTATATAGTGCATATATGGTGTCTATACAGTGTCTATATAGTGTCTCAATAGTGTATATATAGTGTAAATATAGTGTATATATAGTGTAAATATAGTGTATATATAGTGTATATATAGTGTAAATATAGTGTATATATAGTGTGTATATATGGTGTCTATATAGTGTGTATATATGGTGTATATATAGTGTGTATATATGGTGTATATATAGTGTATATATATAGTGTATATATGGTGTACTCCTGAGTGGCGCAGTGGTCTAAGGCACTGCATCGTAGTGCTAACTGTGCCACTAGAGATCCTGGTTCGAATCCAGGCTCTGTCGCAGCCGGCCGCGACCGGGAGACTCATGGGCGGCGCACAATTGGCCCAGTGTTGTCCAGGGTAGGGGAGGGAATGGCCGGCAGGGATGTAGCTCAGTTGATAGAGCATGGCGTTTGCAACGCCAGGGTTGTGGGTTCGATTCCCACGGGGGCCCAGTATGAAAACATTTGTATTCACTAACTGTAAGTCACTCTGGATAAGAGCGTCTGCTAAATGACTAAAATGTAAATGTATATAGTGTGTCTATATAGTGTGTATATATAGTGTGTAAATAACGTGTATATATATTGTATATATAGTGTAAACATAGTTTATATAGTGTATATATAGTGTAAACATAGTTTATATAGTGTATATATAGTGTATATATATAGTGTAATCATAGTTTATATAGTGTATATATTGTTTTTATTGTGTCTATATAGTGTATAGAGTGTATATAGTGTATATATAGTTTATATAGTGTATATATTGTTTTTATTGTGTCTATATAGTGTATATAGTGTATATAGTGTATATATAGTTTATATAGTGTATATATCGTTTTTATTGTGTCTATATAGTGTATATAGTGTATATAGTGTATATATAGTTTATATAGTGTATATATCGTTTTTATTGTGTCTATGTAGTGTCTATATAGTTTATATAGTGTATATATCGTTTTTATTGTGTCTATATAGTGTATATATAGTGTCTATATAGTGTCTATATAGTGTATATATAGTGTCTATATAGTGTATATATAGTGTCTATATAGTGTATATATAGTGTCTATATAGTGTATATATAGTGCATATTTTACATTTTGGTCATGTAGCAGACACTCTTATCCAGAGCGACTTACAGTTAGTGAGTGCATACATTTTTGTCTCTACCGTGTATATGTAGTGTACATTTAGTGTAAATGTGTAATAGTGTAAATGTAATGTATATATTTTGGTCTATTTAGTGTATATATAGTGTCTGTATAGTCTCTAAATCATATATATTGTGTCTGTATGGTGTCTATATATTGAATATAGTGTATAAATAGTGTTTACATAGTGTCTCTATAGTGTATATAGTGTATAATGTGTACATGTAATGTCTTTATTGTGTCTATATAGTGTATATATAGTGTATACATAGTGTATACATAGTGTATATATAGTGTATATAGTTTATATATAGTGTATATATAGTGTATATATAGTGTATACATAGTGTATACATAGTGTATATAGTATATATACAGTGTAGATAATGTATATATTGTGTATATTTATGTCTTTATGTATTTTGTGCTCTCCAGTCTGATCACCCATGGCTTCGGGACTCCGGCAGTGTGCGCGGCTCTCAGCACCTTCCAGACCGTTCTTAGTGAGATGCTCAACTTCCTGGATAAACATTCTGCCGCCGGGAACCCTGGGAAAACCTCTGGTCAGGAGACGGAAAAGACTGGAACTGTCCGGAAAACCAGCGAGCTGCTCAATAAAGACGGAAAAGCTGAAAAGACAGAGTAGCCCTTTCTCTGTGCTGTGCAAGCGAGTGTGTGTGTCAGGGTTTGATCCCTGGGAGGAGGAGCTAATCTCTGTGGAGACGGACAGAGACGTTTATTTATTCTGAACAACAGGAAGTAGAGACAGGGACTTCGGGTCAGCGCCATCTGGGAGTGAACGGGAGAGGAGCAGGGTACACATGCACATGCACGCACACACACAGTCCGTTCTCCCTCCAGAACAGTACAATTAATGCCATTATTATGTTTACCATTTTAGAACCAAGAGACTGGGGTCTGGGTTCACTGTGTTGGTGAGAGTGTGAGACTGGGTTCAATATGTTGGTGAGAGTGTGAGACTGGGTTCAATATGTTGGTGAGAGTGTGAGACTGGGTTCAATATGTTGGTGAGAGTGTGAGACTGGGTTCAATGTGTTGGTGAGAGTGTGAGACTGGGTTCAATATGTTGGTGAGAGTGTGAGACTGGGTTCACTATGTGCTTGTGTGTGTGCCTCTGCGTGCCAGTGTGTGTGTGTGTGAGTCCAGATTTCTGAGACTCTGCCATTTTGTAATGGGGACTATTCAGTTGCCATAGAAACATTTTGTTGTGCATGTCTACCTTTGTACACTCCCCAGAACTACATTTACGACACAAGCTCTTTGACCCTTCATAAACATTTGTATAGATATATATATAAATATTTAAATAACAACTTTTCTTGTAGGCTTTGAATTACATATACTGTATGTTAAAACCATACTCTCTAAAATACCTGTGTTCAATAAAAACAATTGATACATGTTCCTTCCCACTTGTTCCTGTGTAGTGGGTGGCTCAATCAATCAATCAATCAATCAATCAATCAATCAATCAATCAATCAATCAATCAATCAATAAATACACACACACACACACACATATACAGCAAAATATACAAGAACATGTTGTGGTATTGTGTCTTAACAGTCCCAGGATGTGAATCCCTCTGTTAGAATATTAACAGTTTGATTGAATACTCAACAGAAGAACATCTGAAACGGAAAAACATGAAGAATGAAGACCTGACAGTTCCCCAGGCGAGATAGAGAGATAGATAGATACAAATACCATTTTATTTGTCAAATGCGCCGAATACAACCTTACCGTGAAATGCTTACTTACAAGCCCTTAACCAACAATGCAGTTCAAGAAATAGAGTTAAGAAAATATTTACTAAATAAACTAAAGTAGAAAATAAAATAAAAAGTAACACAATAAAATAACAATAACGAGGCTATATACAGGGGGTACCAGTACCGAGTCAATGTGTGGGGGAACAGGTTAGTCAAGGTAATAACGAGGCTATATACAGGGGGTACCGGTACCGAGTCAATGTGCGGGGGTACAGGTTATTCGAGGTAATAATGGGGCTATATACAGGGGGTACCGGTACCGAGTCAATGTGTGGGGGTACAGGTTAGTCGAGGTAATAATGAGGCTATATACAGGGGGTACCGGTACCGAGTCAATGGGCTGGGGTACAGGTTAGTCGAGGTAATAATGAGGCTATATACAGGGGGTACCGGTACCGAGTCAATGTGTGGGGGTACAGGTTAGTCCAGGTAATAATGAGGCTATATACAGGGGGTACCGGTACCGAGTCAATGTGTGGGGGTACAGGTTAGTCGAGGTAATAACGAGGCTATATACAGGGGATACCGGTACCGAGTCAATATGCGGGTGTACAGGTTAGTGGAGGTAATAATGAGGCTATATACAGGGGGTGCCGGTACAGAGTCAATGTGCGGGGGAACAGGTTAGTCCAGGTAATAATGGGGCTATATACAGGAGGTACCGGTACCGAGTCAATGTGCTGGGGAACAGGTTAGTCCAGGTAATAACGAGGCTATATTCAGGGGGTGCCGGTACCGAGTTAATGTGCGGTGCTTCAGGTTAGTCCAGGTAATAATGAGGCTATATACAGGGGGTACCGGTACCGAGTCAATGGGCGGGTATACAGGGGGTACTGAGTCAATGTGCGGGGGTACAGGTTAGTCCAGGTAATAATGAGGCTATATACAGGGGGTACCGGTACCGAGTCAATGTGCGGGGGTACAGGTTATTCGAGGTAATAATGAGGCTATATACAGGGGGTACCGGTACCGAGTCAATGGGCTGGGGAACAGGTTAGTCCAGGTAATAATGAGGCTATATACAGGGGGTACCGGTACCGGGTCAATGTGCGGGTATACAGGGGGTACCGAGTCAATGTGCGGGGTACAGGTTAGTCCAGGTAATAATGAGGCTATATACAGGGGGTACTGGTACCGGGTCAATGTGCGGGTATACAGGGGGTACCGAGTCAATGTGCGGGGGTACAGGTTAGTCCAGGTAATAATGAGGCTATATACAGGGGGGTACCGGTACCGAGTCAATGTGCGGGGGTACAGGTTAGTCCAGGTAATAATGAGGCTATATACAGGGGGTACCGGTACCGAGTCAATGTGCAGGGGTACAGGTTAGTCGACGTAATTTGTACATGTAGGTAGGGGTAAAGTGACTATGCATAGATAATTAACAGCGAGTAGCAGCAGGG
>JAGTTL010000211.1:0-79063 GCA_036851935.1 Coregonus suidteri | reverse complement strand
CCTCACAGCTCCGTAGGCAAGCACCATGGTCTTGTAGCAGATGCAAGCTTCAACTGGGAAGCCAGTGGAGTGTGCGGAGGAGGGGGTGACGTTGAGAGAACTTGGGAAGGTTGAACACCAGACGGGCTGTGGCATTCTGGATGAGTTGTAGGGGTTTAATGGCACAGGCAGGGAGCCCAGCCAACAGCGAGTTGCAGTAATCTAGACAGGGGATGACAAGTGCCTGGATTAGGACCTGTGCCGCTTCCTGTGTAAGGCAGGGTCGTACTCTCCGAATGTTGTAGAGCATGAACCTACAGGATCGGGTCACCGCCTTGATGTTAGCGGAGAATGATAGGGTGTTGCCAAGGCTCTTTGCACTCTGGGAGGAGGACACAACGGAGTTGTCAACCGTGATGGCGAGATCATGGAACGGGCAGTCCTTCCCCGGGAGGAAGAGCAGCTCCGTCTTGCTACCTGGACTATTTGCACTGCCCCCCCACCCCATCCTTTTTACGCTGCTGCTACTCTGTTAAGTATTTATGCATAGTCACTTTAACTCTACCCACATGTACATATTACCTCAACTACCTCAACTAGCCGGTGCCCCCCGCACATTGAACTCGCAACGGTACCCCCCCTGTATATATAGCCTCCCTACTGTCACTTTATTTTACATCCTGCTCTTTTTTTTCTCAACACTTTTTTTTTGTTGTTGTTGTTTTATTTTTTACTTTTTTGTTTAAAATAAATGCACTGTTGGTTAAGGGCTGTAAGTAAGCATTTCACTGTAATGTCTGCACCTGTTGTATTCGGCGCATGTGACCAATAAAATTTGATTTGATTTGATTTGATCCGTTCATCCACACTGATATGTCTGCCAGACATGCAGAAGATGGCGATTTGCCACCTGGGTTATCAGAAGGGGGAAAGGAGAAGATTAGTTGTGTGTCTGTCTGCGTAGCAATGATAGGAGAGGCAATGTGAGGATATGACAGAGCCAAGTGACTTGGTGTATCGGTGAGAATAGGAGAGGGCCTAGAACTGAAAACCCTGGGGGACACCAGTGGGTGAGAGCACGTGGTTGCGGAGACAGATTCTCGCCACACCACTTGGTAGGAGCGACCTGTCAGGTAAGACATGCAAATCCAAGGAGTGAGCCGTGCCGGGAGATGTCCAACTCAGAAGAGGGTGGCGAGGAGGATATGAAGGTTACAGTATCAAAAGCAGCATGACAGGTCTAGAAGGTACGAGCCAGAGGATAGAGAGGTTAGCTTTAGCAGTGCGGAGAGCCTCCATGACACAGAGAAGAGAGCAGTCTCAGTTGAAGGACAGGTCTTGAAACCTGACTGGTTTGAATAAAGAAGGTCATTCTGAGAGAGATAGCAAGAGAGTTGGCCGAAAGAGGTTTTGGGAAGAAATTAAAGAAGGGATACTGGTCTGTAGTGGTCTGGTAGTGTGACATCGGAGGGATCGAGTGTAGGTTTTTTTTGAGAAGGGGTGCAACTCTCGCTCTCTTGAAGATGGAAGGGACATAGCCAGCGGTCAAGGAATGAGTTGATGAGTGAGGTGAGGTAAGGGAGAAGCTTCTTTTGGAAATGGTGCTGGAGAAGAGAGGAGGGGATAGGGTCTCCGGAAATGAGTCTGGGAAGAAGAGAGGAGGGGATAGGGTCAAGCGGGCAGGTGTTGGGCGGGCCGGCCGTCACACGTCGCAAGATTCATCTGGAGAGAGAGGGGGAGAAAGGAAGTCAAAGCATAGGGTTTTAGGGCAGTGTGAGCAGGACAGCAGTGTTCATTGTGACTTAACAAACGGAGGATCGGATGTCGTCAACCTTCTTTCCAAAATGGTTGACGAAAGTCAATCCAACAGAGAGGAGGGAGGGGGGAGAAGGATTCAGCAGGGAGGAGAAGGTGGCAAAGAGCTTCCTATGGTTAGAGGCAGATGAGATAGATACGGAGGGAGTGAAAAGATGCCAGGTCCGCAGGGAGTTGCTAGTTTTCCTCCATTTCCGCTCGGCTGCCTGGAGCCCGTTCTGTGAGCTCGCATGAGTCGTCAAGCCACAGAGCAGGAGGGCGAGGACCGAGCCCGCCGGGAGAATAGGGGACATAGAGAGTCAAAGGATGCAGAAGGGAGGAAGAGGGAGGGGTTGGAGGAGGCAGAATCAGGAAGAGGGGAACAAAAAATTGGAGGGAGAAGGATTGAGCAGAGGGAAGAGATGATAGGATGGAAGAGGCATGAAGAGTAGGCGAGAGAGAGAGAGAGCGAAGGTTGCGACGGCGCATTACCATCTGAGTAGGGGCAGAGTGATTAGTGTTGGAGGAGAGCGAGAGAGAAAAGGATACAAGTAGTGGTCGGAGGACATGGAGGGAGTTGCAGTTAGATTAGTAGAAGAACAGCATCTAGTAAAGATGAGGTCAAGCCGTATTGCCTGCCTTGTGAGTAGGGGGGGACGGTGGAGGAGGGTGAGGTCAAAAGAGGAGAGGAGTGGAAAGAAGGAGGCAGAGAGAAATGAGTCAAAGGTAGACGTAGGGAGGTTAAAAGTCACCCAGAAACTGTGAGGGGGTGAGCCATCCTCAGGAAAGGAACTTATCAGGCGTCAAGCTCATTGATGAACTCTCCAATGGGAACCTGGAGGCGATAAATGATAAGGATGTTAAACTTGAATGGGCTAGTGACTGTGACAGCATGGAATTCAAATGAGGAGATAGAACAGATGGGTCAGGGGAAAAAGAGAGAATGTCTCCACTTGGGAGAGAGGATTGCTGTGCCACCACCCCGCTGACCAGATGCTCTCGGGGTATGCGAGAACACATGGTCAGACGAGGAGAGAGCAGTCAGGAAGTAGACCCCCCCCCCCCCCAGTGTTTTTCAGTGGGAATCCATGTTTCTGTCAGCGCCAAGAAGTCGAGGGACTGGTGGGTAAGCATAGGCTGGGATGAACTCATGCTGCCTTGTTGGTCCGCAGAAACGGCAGTTCCAGGGCTGCCAGAGACCTGGAACTCCACGTGGCTGGACAACCTCTCTCTCTCGTTTCTCTCTCTCGCCAGTTAAATGGAGATGGCGCTGTAGAGGGACAGCAGCCGTTTTTTTTCCGTCTCCCGGACCAATTCTGCTACATTGTGTGTGTTTTTTTACCAAGATATTTTGTGTTGTTGTACATAATGTCTCTAACCATAATTTCCTATGACCGAAAGTAGCTTCTGGACATCGGAAATCAACTAACCTAATTTGGATGACAAACCTTCTACTTCAACGAGTCAGCTGCTGTGGATGTTCTGCTTACTCCGGACAAGGCCCCTAATCTCGGAAAGGAAGCGACGCCACAAAAGGCGCGTCAGAACGGACAGGGATACTGATGAAAACTACGCTGGCGTGCAAAATAAACCGCCCCCTAATCCTCTGTTATGAAGAAATTGTAAAATCCTGTGTTTCTCAGAGAGTTGTGGCCTGAACAAGGAATGCCATAATATACATCAAAAACGTACGGCAGCGTCGGGTATGGTTAGGAGGGGGAGGGGTGTGTCTCTTTGTAAGAATAGCTGGTGTGCGATCTCTATTGTTTAGAGGGGCAAGATGGCGCCGGAGGGGATGGCTTGCCGTTTTATGGACTCTAAGGTTAACCAACAATGCTATTTTGTTAGTTTTTTCGCATTGTTTGTAACTTATTGTAGTACATAATGTTGCTTGCTAAAAAACCGTCGCTTATGAACCAAAAAGAGCTTCCTGGACATCAGAACAGCGATACTCACCTTGAACTAGACTAAGCATGTTTCTTTAATGAGTCGGACTAGAGGGATTTGTTCCAGACCCCCGACAAGGCCCTCATCCCCGTCATTCTGCAGTAGAAAGAAAAAAAGTAGATATCGCGGAAGGAGATCGGGGTGCCTGGTAAGGAGCCGGCGACGAGTGCTAATCTGCTTTGCCATCGATACTATTGGCCAATTTGCAATCGCTTGCTGGATAATAAAGTGGATGAACTACAAAGCACGTATTATCCTACAACGGGACATAAAAACTGTAATCTCTTATGTTTCACAGAGTCGTGGCTGAACGAAGACATGAATAACATACAGCTGGCGGGTAATACACATGTATATCGGCAGGATAGAACAGCAGCCTATGGTAAGACAAGGGGTGGCGGTCTATGTATATTTGTAAAACAACAGCTGGTGCACGATATATAAGGAAGTCTCAAGGTTTTTTCTCGCCTGAGGTAGAGTATCTCATGATAAGCTGTAGGGACCACACTATCTACCAAGAGAGTTTTCATGTTTCTATATCCTTCGTAGCTGTCTATTTACCACCACAAACCGATGCTGGCACTAAGCCCGCACTCAATGGAACTGTATACGGCCATAAGCAAACAGAAAAAACACTCATCAGAGGCGGTGCTCCTAGTGGCGGGGCCTTTAATGCAGGGAAACTTAAATCAGTTTTACCTAATTTCTACCAGCATGTTAAATGGCAACCAGGGGGGAAAAAACAAGAGTTTTTTTCGTTTAACTCCACACAAAGAGATGCGTACAAGCTCGCCCCTCCATTTCGGCAAATCTGACCATAATTTCTATCCTCCTGAATTCCTGCCTTACAAGCAAAATCTAAAGCTGGAAGCACACCAGTGACTCGGGTCCACTACCAAATGTGGTCGAGATGAAGCAGATGCAAAGCTACAGGACTGTTTTGATAGCACAATAAATAGTACCCGCAAAAACCCCAGTCTCACCACAACAGTGAAGTGGCGACTCCGGGATGTGACCTTCTAGGCAGAGTTGCAAAGAAAAAGCCATATCTCAGACCTGCCCATCTTAATCATTTTCTTTTTTTGGCGAGTCTGGAGATATGACTTTTTCTTTGCAACTCTGCCTAGAAGGTCAGCATCCCGGAGTTGCCTCTTCACTGTTGACGTTGAGACTGGTGTTTTGCGGGTACTATTTAATGAAGCGTGCCAGTTGAGAACCTGTGAGGCCGTCTGTTTTCGCAAACTAGACACTAATATAATTTTGTCCTCTTGCACAGTTGTGCACCGGGGCCTCCCTACTCCTCTTTCTATTCTGTTAGAGCCAGTTTGTGCTGTTCTGTGAAGGGAGTAGTACACAGCGTTGAAACGAGATCTTCATTTCTTGGCAATTTCTCGCATGGAATTAGCTTCATTTTTCTCAGAAGAAAATGAAGGCCAACTAGTCTCAAGAAGGCCAGTTTTTTATTGCTTCTATAATCAGCACAACAGTTTTAAGCTGTGCTAACATAATTGCAAAAGGGTTTTCTAATGATCAATTAGCCTTTTAAAATGCTAAACTTGGATTAGCAAACAAACGTGCCATTGAACTGAATGGTTGCTAATAATGGGCCTCTGTACCCCCTATGTAGATATTCCATAAAAAAAATCAGCAGTTTCCAGCTACAATAGCCATCTACAACAATTAATTTTAATTGTCTACACTGTGTCTACACTGTATTTTCTGATCAATTGAATGTTAATTTTAATGGACAACAAAATTGCTTTTCTTTCGAAAACAAGGACATTTCTAAGTGACCCCAAAACTTTTGAACGGTAGTGTACATACCCCAACCAGAAGCCATGGATTACAGGCAACATCTGCACTGAGCTAAAGGGTAGAGCTGCTGCTTTCAAGGTAGCGGGACTCTAACCCGGAACGCTTATAAGAAATCCCGCTATGCCCTCAGACGAACCATCAAACAGGAAACAGGCTCAATACAGGACTAAGATCGACTCGTACTACACTGGCTCTGACGCTCGTCGGATGTGGCAGGGCTTGCAAAACTATTACAGACTACAAAGGGAAGAACAGCCGTGAGCTGCCCAGTGACACGAGCCTACCAGACGAGCGAAATTACTTCTATGCTCGCTTAAAGGCAAGTAAAACACTGAAACCATGCATGAGAGCATCAGCTGTTCCGGACGACTGTGATTCACGCTATTTCCGTAGCCGATGTGAGTAAGACCTTTTAAACAGGTCAACATTCACAAGGCCGGCAGGGCCAGACGGATTACCAGGACGTGTACTCCTGAGCGCCGCGTTGACCAACTGGGCAAGTGTCTTCACTGATATTTTTAACATGTCCCTGACTGACTCTGTAATACCAACATGTTTTCACGCAGACCACCATAGTCCCTGCTACCCAAGAACACTAAGGTAACCTGCCTAATTAACTAACCCCCGGAGCACTCACGGTCTCTGATAGCATGAAGTGCTTTGAAAGGCTGGTCATCTCTCACACATCAACACCATGATCCCAGAAACCCGAGACCCACTCCAATTTGCATACCACCCCAACATATCCACAGATGGTGTGCAATCTCTATTTGTACTCCACACAGCCCTCTCCCACCTGGGCCCCCCTGGCCTCCCACCTGGGTAAGAGGAACACTTATGTGAGAAGTTGTTTCATTGACTACAGCTCAGCATTAAAACACCATAGTGCCCTCAAGCTCATCACTAAGCTCAGGACCCTGGGACTGAACACCTCCCACTGCAAAACTGGACCCTGGACTTTTGCTGACGCCCCACCTCCAGGTTGGTTGAGGGTAGGCAAACAGCACATCCGCCACGCTGACCCTCAACACGGGGGCCCCTCAGGGGTGCGTGCTTAGTCCCCCTCTGTACTTCCTGTCATCACCAATGACAAACGGTACCAAAAGTGCCGAGTCTGGGGACCAAATGCGCTCCTGAACAGCTTCTACCCCCCAAGCCATAGAAGACTGCTGAAACAGTTAATCAAAGACTAACCTGGACTTATTTCCATTGACACTTTTTTGCACTGAATCTCTTGCACTGACTCTATGCACACTCACATGGACTCTAACCCACACAGATTCACACATACTTACACTCCAACACTCCAACACACACACACAATATGCTCACAACACACCACACACTTTTTGTAAAATTTGCCAGTGGAAATGTTTAATAAGAGTCATTGTGCACAGAGTTGTATGGTTGTTTGAACTTTGTGGTAATACTGTGTTTTGTGTTTGACATACTTTTAAAGTGAAAAATATTTGGGTCTCAGCATCACTTCTGTTACTCATGGAATTGCCCTGAATTAAATCAAACAATTCTTCATGTTTAGCCTATATTTATTACAACCCTGCATTTATTAGAATGTATACATGCCACACCCCTGAATATAACAAAATATTGTGTTGTAAGTCCCCTATAATACACATACCAAAAAAAATAATCACTTTACAGTTTTCCTATCTCAAGCTCATTTTCCTGAGCTCGTAATACATGCATACGTCTACCATGTCATCCTTACAGCATGACCTCACCTGTGGTAGCAGCCTTGACCCAGTTGATGGTTTAGAGGTATCTGATGACAGTACCATACTCCACCATCCAAGTGGCCCTGTCAGAAACCTGAAATCCCAAAATATGAATGCCCTCTGGCTAGAAGTACTGATAGGACACTGGACAGCCCTAGCAGTTGCCTCTTTGTAGCCTGTCATCTGTAGTCTTCTCCATCTCACTCACTCCTCTGAGACAGAACACTAGCAAGCCGAACCTACTGCCGGTCCAGGTTCATTCAGCTGCCAAACCCCAATCAGCACTGCACTGTCTGTGTCACCGGATGCTGCCCGACAAGGATGAGGGTAGTTGCACACTTGTGGGAGACAGATAGCTGAAGAGCTAAGGGCATCAACTACAAGGCCAGGTCTTTGAACGAAGCAGTAGGGCCGTGGAAGAAACTCCTGCCACAAACTTGGTTATGAATGTGGTGTTTCACCGGTGCAAACGTTCTTAGCTGGCGAAGTTACACCCCGTACGCTCTGAACACCATTCTTCTGAGATCTGTACCAGGGATATCCATGGGGTGTATAGCAATTTTCAAGGATGGCTCGTTCAGGATATTGCTGTCGCTAGCTCCTCTCAGAAAAAAAAAAAAAAAAAGCTTAGGGAAAGCCTTTTTGGGCAAAAAAAGAAACATGCTCGTGCGATCCGAGCTTCGGAAAGCCTTTTGGGCTATCTGTCCACCATCGGAGCTCAACCCTCAACAACAACTTCACTAAAGTATTTTGGGATCACTAGATAATCCGTTTATCACTCCTGGTTGGACACATGGTCTCCGAATCAGAGATTCTGGTATATCTTCCACAGCCTGAAGCACCTTCTCTGCAATCTCCTCAACAGTATCTCCAGTCCCACAGAGCACTCTTAGTGTCAAACCATTTCTCATTAAAAACTGCTTCCTGTAGTGTAGAATCTGCTCGTGGGATCTCAGACTCCCTGGCCCACATTCCTGTTCACCTTCATCCTGGAGAGTCTCTGTATGATGGTCATCGGTGGCTACATCTAGATACACTACCAGTCCTTTGTGTTTTAACATTTACCATTTTAGTCATTTAGCAGACGCTCTTATCCAGAGCGACTTACAGTTAGTGAATACAATATTATATTTTTTATACTGGGCCCCCCGTGGGAATCGAACCCACAACCCTGGCGTTGCAAACGCCATGCTCTATCCAACTGAGCTACATCCCTGCCGGCCATCTCCCTCCCCTACCCTCGACGGACGCTGGGCGAAAAAACAATTGTGCGCACGCCCATGAGTCCCCGGTCGGCAGCAGGCTGCGACAGAGGCCTGATTCGAACCTGGATCTCTAGTGCCACAGTTAGCACTGCGATTGCAGTGCCTTAGACCACTGCGCCCACAACCTAAAAAAGGAGTACTTGTTTTAGGTGCTGCATAGCCCAGAGTGGAGTGGGTTTGGATCCCATTAGGGAGATGACACTTATACCAGCAGTGGAGAAGAATTTGCACACAGCCTGCCCCCTCCTTCTTCCAGGAAATGTTCACCAACTCTGACCTCGAAAGCTTGTCAGCCACCGGCCTACCTTCCATGTCACCTTCCAGGACATGGTCGTCCATGTCATGACAGGCATTACAGTCTGTGAGTGACATCACACCCACTGATGGTTTTTCCTGCTTCCAGCCGTGACCCGGTTAAGCAGGGATGTTTCAGTCCCCTATCTGGGCTACAGTAGATACGCCATGATCTGGATAGTGAGAAAGAAGCTTGTGCTTGTCCGCCATATCACAGCTTTCAGAGCCAAGCTAGCTGTGTGTTGTTCCAACACTCACATTGCTATAAACAGTTTCACCTTTGGACAGTAAGGATCCCTGGAAGTAATTTTGAGTAGTTGTTATGTCAGATCTGTAAGGGACAGATCAGATCAAGATTGATTGTGCAGGGTTAATTACATCAAATAGTGACAGGTAATACATTCAGTGAGGTAAATTCATTGGCAGGAGCTGGTTGAACGTGGTAATTTATTGTAGCAACAGGATGATAATTAAACATTCTATCCTGGTCCCTACAGCAGTTTAATGTAGCTAGCTAAGTTAGTTTACTGGACCAGAATTAATAGACCCCATAGTGTATCTACATACTTCCATTTCTGTCTTCTAAAATTTACTATTCTGTTTAAAGAGGCAATCAGCAGTTGAAACAATAACAAAGAGTTACCTCTCCACCACTGTTTGTTTCTTTACTAAAAGAGTAAGGGATGGGGCCTGGATTTTTTTTTCACCACATTCAAATTCATAGACAGAGCTATGGACTGAACCAACAAGCTTATATTTTGGTTCTGATGGGGTACGACAGTTGAACAGCTCATGAGGCATTTATAAGTTATATTCTTCAAGAAGCAAATTTTCGTTGACATACTGTAGCTATCTAGAGAAAGAGCTGCGAAAGTAAAACCAAAAGTCATCCACACTTGGCTGTTGAACGTTGACACATTGTACGGGGCAAAGTAAATGGGACAAACTTTATTTTAGCGATTACCGTACTAACGGTTAAAAAGCTAACTCAGTTCTGTACATATGTGGGCAACCGCAGCATTCAAACGAGGCTGCAATGAATACTAATGGTTACTGTTGCGACTGTGTGTTGGCATCAAAATCGAGGGTGTGAACTAAGTTTCGATTCAGCGTTGATTGACATGGTAATAGACCCAATAGTATTGGACAAGTTGAAAAGAAACTGACTGACCCGCTGACGCTGTATGTTAACAAGTGTGACATGTTCACGACGTAAACGTTACGCAGAGGAGGTCTAAGAGGAGAGAGGGAGGAAGGACTGTGAGCCTTAATTCTGTCAAAAAATGGCGGGGAAAAGTGTGAGAAGGTTTGTTAAAGAAGAATGGTAGGAAATGTAAGCAAAGTGAGCTGGAAGATCAGAAGTAGATATGGAATGTCTAAAGTGATAGAGAGTGAAGTATCGGACGGTGGTAGGTTGTGGTGAAAGTACTCGCAGCCAAGGCCCCCCCCCCCCCCCCCTTGTTTTTTTTTTGTTTTTTTTTTTTTGCCCCTCCCCCCGCACCCAGAGCGTTCAGGATAAAGATGAGTCTGTGACACTAGGAGTGACGTGTTTGGAAAAAGGGGACCCCTTGCATTTTGGCTGATCCATTTGTGGTTTCAAGATCGGTGAAAAAAAAAGCGTTGGGTATAGTGGAATCGGTGTGAGGGTAACCCAGAAGTGGTTCTAGTGATAATTGTTAGTGGTGTCTGTTGGGCAGAGAGGAGAAAGGCGTAAGAGTTAAAACAAATGGGTGGAAAGAATTGTGAATTGATTTAGCTCTCAAGGAAAAGGGCATCCACCATGAAAGTAGTGATTTTACTGGGGTAGCAGTAAATGTAAAAGTGGACGCCAACCTGAAGGGGAAGAGATTCCCGGTGTTGAGTTGATGCTCGCGTCGTATGGTGCGACGCAAACAGGATGGCAAGAGTGGGGAAACAGAAGAGTCATTGTCGGTGTTGTTTTGAGTTTTGAAGGTTGAGTCTTTTTTGCTGACAAAGTGGGGGAAAAGTTAGGATATATATGTTATCCTGTACGAGCTTATGTGCCGAGAATATTACCGAATGTGACAGGTTTCAAAACTATGGGGCATGTGGCCAGCCAGCATATAATGTATGCTAATCCTCCGTTCCTCGACTTTCTGGCGCTGACGGAAACATGGATTACCACTGAAAAACACTGCTACTTCCTACTGCTCTCTCCTCGTACTATGACCATGTGTTCTCTTAATATTCCTTGTCATCTATCGCCCTCGCAGGTTCCCTTTGGAGAGTTCATCAATGACGCTTGACGCCTTGATAAGTTCCTTTCCTGAGGATGGCTCACCCCTCACAGTTTGGGGGATTGCAACCTCGCTATGTCCCACATTTGACTCATTTCTCTCTGCTACCTTCTTTTCCCCTCCTCTCCTCTTTTGACCTCACCCTCTCAACCGTCCCCCCTCTACTCACCAAGGCAGGCAAATACGCTTGACCCTCATCTTTACTAGATGCTGCTCGTCTACTAATCTCACTGCAACTCCCATCCATGTGTCTCCGACCACTACTTTGTTTTCCCTTTTCTCCTCGCGCTCTCCTCCCACACTACTCACTTCTGCCCCTACACAGATGTTAATGCGACGCCGCAGAACCTTCGCTCTCTCTCGCCCACTACTCTCTCCTCTTCCATCATATTCATCTCTTCCCTCTGCTCAATCCTTCTCCCTCCAATCTCCTGATGCTGCCTCCTCAACCCTCCTCTCCTCTCCTTCTGCATCCTTTGGACTCTCTGTGGTCCCCCTATCCTCCCAGGCCGCCTCCGGCCGGCTCGGTCCTGCCCCTCCAGCTCCGTGGCTTGATGACTCATTGCTAGCTCACAGTTTGAACATGAGCTACGGGCAAGCGGAGCGGAAAATGGAAGAAAACTAAACTCCCTGCCGACCTGGCATCTTTTCACTCCCTTCCTCTCTACATTTTCTTCATCTGTTCTTGGTGCTGCTCAAGGCCGCTTTCCTACCACTCTAAAATTCCAAGCATCTTGCCTCTAACGCTAGGAAGCTCTTTGCCACATTTTGCATCCTCTGCCTGAATCCCCCCCCCACCCCCCCCCCCCTCCTCTCTCTCTGTGGATGAACTTCGTCAACCACTTTTGAAAAGAAGCGTGGACAAACATTCGGATCCTCTTGTGTTGTTAAGTCCTAATGACACTGCTGGGTCTACTCACACTGCCCATAACCCTATGCTTTGACTTCTTTACTCCCCTCTTCTCTCCTAGATAAAAATCCTGCGACATGTGACTGCAGGCCGCCCAAGCCCAACAACCTGCTCGCTTGACCCCATTCCCTCCCTCGCTCTTCTCCTAGGACCATCTCCGGTGGACCTTCTCCCCTACCTCACCTCGCTGATCAAACTCATCCTTGACCGCTGGCCATGTCCCTTCCGTCTTCAGATAGGAGCGAGAGTTGCTCCCCTTCTCCAAAAAATACCCAACACTCGATCCCACTGATGTCAACAAACTACAGACTCAGTATCCCTTCTTTCTTTGCTTTCCCAAAAACTATTGAAGCGTGCCGTCTTCTAGCACAACCTCTCTGCTATCTCTCTCTAGAATGACCTTCTTGATCCAAAACCCGTCAGGTTTCAGGACTGGTCATTCAACTGAGGACTGCTCTTCTCTGTGTCACGGAGGCTCTCCGCACTGCTAAAGCTAACTCTCTCGTCCTCTGCTCTTGTTCCTTCTAGACCTGTCTGACTGCCTTTGATACTAGGTGAACCATCAGATCCTAATCTCTCGCACCCCTCTCTCCGAGCTGGGCATCTCCAGCGCGGCTCACTCCTGGATTGCGTCCTAACCTGAGACCGGTCGCTCCTACCAAAGTGGCGTGGCGAGAAGCTTCTCTCTCCGCATCCACGTGCTCTCACCCACTGGTGTCCCCCCAGTGCTCAGTATCTAGGCCCTCTCCTTTATCTCCCTTTATACACCAAGTCACTTGGCTCTGTCATATCCTCACATACATGGCATCTCCTATTCATTGCTACGCTGACGATTAAACACACCTAATCTTCTCCTTTCCCACTTCTGATAACCAGGTGTGGCGATAATCGCATCTCTGCATGTTCTGGCAGACATATCAGTATAGGATGACGGATCACCACCTCAAGCTGAACCCTGGCAAGACTGAGCTGCTCTTCCTCCCCGGGGAAGGAACTGCTCCGTTCCATGATCTCGCCATCAACGGTGGACAACTCCGCTGTGTCCTCCTCCTCAGAGTGCGAAGAAGCCTTAGGCGTGACCATGGACAACACCCTGTCGTTCTCCGCCAACATCAAAGGCGGTGACCCGCTCCTGGCATGTTCATGTGCTCTACAACATTCGGAGAGTACGACACTGCCTTACAACAGGAAAGCGGCACAAGGTCCTAATCAGGCACTTGTCATCTCCCGTCTGGGACTACTGCAACTCGCTGCTGGCTGGCCTCCCTTGCCTGTGCCCATTTTAAACGCCTACAACTCATCCAGAATGCCGCAGACCGTCTGGGTGTCACTCGTTCCACAAGTTTCTCTCACGTCACCCCCTCGCTCCGCCACATTCACTTGGCTTCCAGTTGAAGCTCGCATCGCGCTACAAGACCATGGTGTGCTTGCCTATGGAGCAGTGAGGGGACCGGCAAACCTCTGTACCTTCGGGCTATGATCATGTCCCTACACCCACACGGACGGGCATTGCGTTCATCCACCTCATGCCTTGCTGGCTTCCCCTTCCTCTGCGGGAAGCATAGTTCCCAGCTCGAGCCAGTTCAAAACTGTTCGCTGCCTCTGGAACCCCAATGGTGGGACAACAAGCTCCTCACGACGCCAGGACAGCAGAGTCACTCACCACCCTATTCCAGGAGACATTTGAAACCCCACCTCTTTAAAGGAATACCTGGTGTTGATAGGATAAAGTAATCCTTCTCACCCCCCCCCCCCCCCCCCCCCCCCCCCCCCCCCCCCCCCCCCCCCCCCCCCCCCCCCCCCCCCCCCCCCCCCCCCCCCCCCAAAAAAAAAAAAATTGTTTAAAGTGGTTATCCCACTGGCTATAGGTCGTGAACGCACCAATTTGTGATGTAGCGCTCTGGATAAGAGCGTCTCTGCTAAATGACGTAAAATGTGCCCTTGAGCAAGGCACTTAAAACCCTAATTTGGGGCTCTGTACGTCGCTCTGGATAACGAGCGTCCTGCTAAATGACTAAAATGTAAATGTAAATATATATATGAGGGAGGTTCCAAGGTGTGATAAGTGTGCAGAAGGGCATGAAGACAAAGGGAATGTGTCGGCATTGGGGAAAGTAGTGGTATGTCGCTATATTGTAGTGGTGCGCATCGGGCTGGGGAATCAGACATGTCCCATGCGAGGAGACGCTGGTAGAAGGGTATCCAGGGTAAGAGTAGAGAAAAAGTTTTCATATGGCTGAGGGCAGCGAAGAAAGGTAGAGAGGAAGAGGTGTCAGGGGGGAGAGTTGGTGAGAGTAGTAATATATTTACCAGTACAGAGGAGGAATAGGCAAGCAAGTGATATATGTTTCAGTAAGATTGGATCTTTTGCAATTTATAGCAATGGTTATTTAATTGTACTGCAGCGGATGGAACCACAAGTCGAATAGAATTTGAAAGGTGGTGATGGCAAGCTGCAGATAAGGTATTTGGGTGTACGGAGACTGACATCAGAAGAGTTACAGTGAGTGTAAGTTTTGTGATGTCCCATCATTTCAGGTTGAGGGCATGAGGTAGGAGTGAATATTTATTGTTTATTTTATTTTATTACCTTTATTTATCTAGGTAAGTCAGTAAGAACAAATATTATTTACAATGACGGCCTATACACCGGCCAAAACCGGACGACGCTGGGCCAATTGTGCGCAGCCCTATGGACTCCCAATCACGGTCCGGTTGTTGATACAGGCCTGAATCGGGGGGGTCTGTAGTGACGCCTCAAGACACTGAATGCAGTGCCTTATACCGCTGCGCCCACTCAGGAGCCTATTTTAAATATATTTAAATAGTGGAGAAAGGGTGGGTTAGTTGTTAGTGAATAATTTTGAATCTGTTTCTGTAGCGTTAGATGTGGTAGGGTTTTTTCTTGATTTTATTTTTCATTCAAGCAAAATATAAGGGGAGTTTGTACTCCAGTCCTAGTAGGTGGCTGTAATGCAGCAACTTGTATGGCCAACCGCAAGTAAAACCTCATTGAAGAAGACGAAGAAGAAGACGTAAAACATACGTTATTATTCAGTCATCTGTACCCCGCGTTACAGCCATCTTTCCACCAGGTGTTAGCGCTTCTCTCGCAGATTTAAAAACATGGAAATGATCAACTAGTGAGTTTCATCAATAGTTATATTCAATCCAATTGTTGAACTGCGAGCCATCATGAATCCTCCAAAAACCCTGACCACCCACAGTCTTAATATATATGAGATAAATTTAGCGACAGCCCTGCAAAAAACCCTATCCATAGTCCAATTCGACATACAACCTTCAATGGTATGTACTGAGGAACATTATTATATTAAAATATTTATAGTGTTTTATTTACATTTTAGATGTGATAAATTTGACCAAATCGGGTGAAAAAACCAGTTCCCCACAATAACACATCTACCCCTTTCACTATGACGCAGTAAGCTTTTCGCTTCCCACACACCCCCATTGTTATAAAAAGACCCGGCGGAGCTCCCATTGCTTTCTTCGATCATGCAGAGACGGGCAGCAATGAAGGTCGCGCTCATAACTTTGCTGGAAAGGGGAGAAATTGTGTGTTTACACTGGGATATTCAGATTACAGTGACCTGGAAGTATTTCGGTTTTTTGGGGCGCTAAAATTAAGGTAAAATGGTGTATGGAACCAGCGCCGATGTACACAAGTGACGTTTTTGCTACCGTTACAAGTAAGAGAAGGCAAAACAAAGCAGACAAGCTGCCAGAGAGATGCACTATGATTAGTCAGGCCACTTGTTTTTCTATGTCGATGCACCATACCTAGTTCACATTAAATGGCGATACAACTGTAGTTAATCAATGGAGTAACAATGACTAATAATTAAGGGAAGTAACAAAGACATTAACTCTGTGGAAGTGATAGACTGTCGTCTATTCGCCCATTTATACCACGGGTGGGGATAATCCTGAATGCTGATTGGCTAAAACCGCATTCCCAGCGGGTGTCTAATTACACAAATTACCACCAGCTAAATCTATGACATGAAAATGTCCTAATACCACTGTCTCATCAACCCAGTCAGACACTTTATAAAACTTGATCTCCACTATCAAAAGCATCTTAGACATTATCCTCACATTTCTTTTAGACTAAACAGTTAGTTTTCAACAGCGGAGATTTGTATAGAACTTGGGCCGTTCCTATCTCTCCGACATTTTTAACATCGTTTTCAATATTCAAAATACTATCTCATGCTTGTCGGGGACGATACAGAAAGGCAGTGCAGCGTTTCTCAGCCGGTCTTTCTCGAAATGATGAGTCAGCTGGCATCATTTTGAATATACAAAAAGGTAAATTCAAAAAAGGTAAAATGAAAACGCAGCTAATTTGCAGTCTTTCCCGCAGCTTCAATTTGAAGTGATGTGTGTTACTGTAGCTGTGTGTGTTGGCTAGCTCATCTGAACGGACAGTGTGCTGACAAGTGAGCACATCTCTGCCAGGCGAAATCGCGCCTCATTAGTTCATTGTTATTTATGTAATCCAAAGTAATTGTCACTAGTAAACAGCTTAAGCAAATGTAAATGGAAGCTATTTTGCTGTTACTTCTGGCGGAACTTTTTGACTACGTAGACGTAGTGGCTAGCTAGCAACAAGGGATAAGAACGTGTCAGCCAACGGACAACATTTAGAACGAAAACGACTTGGGTCTTCGCGTCCATAGATACAGAACAAAAATAACTGAATGACTGGGTTCGCGTTCCATAGATGCAGGAACAAAATAACGCGCGACTTGGCTCGTGTGTGGTAGCAAACCTAGATTTGTGGTTTTGGGACTATACATTGTGGAAGGATGAAATAGTACTAATAATTAATCAAAATAACGTTTTTTAATGAAAATATTGTCAATCATTATTTGAATATGTTGTAACCATTGCTATACAAGTGATAATGCCCTCGAAGCCGGTGGTTCGTTGGACCATAATTGGCACGATTTGTCAGCCCTCGATTTCGTCTCGGGCCTGACAACACCCCGCTGCCAATATATCTAACAACAAACACCGTGCTTCTCAGGCATTATCACTTATTGCAGCGGGCGTTTGCCAATGTAGCAGCATTGGACTTATTTAGATTGTAGCACGCTGATGTTACAATCATCCACGACAGTTGCCCGACACTGTTGCCCAGGGAACTTGTCCAAACAAAACATTCCAGCAGCTTCCCCCTTCCCTACTCCTTCCCCTCTACTTATCTATTTCGAATGTAGTGCCAGCTATAGGTGACTATCTAGTCTGTTATTTGCATTATAATTTTACGGTGCATATTTTGCAGCATATGTATCCAACAGAAAGTATTTACAACCTTATTCCAAGGGAGGAGGTTAAAATGGAGAAACCACCCAAGGTATGGCTGACTGTGAAAATACCTATAGCTACGTAACTGTATGTAGGATACATTGTAGCTAGGCTAAAACTTATTTGCACTGCACACTAGCCCGATGGCCATTTTGTACTTGTATCCCAGCATAGCCACATGTATTATTTTAGCCTATGTTTCTGTTTATATAGGAATGTGTGGGGATACTTTGATTGCCACAACCTGCACAGTGAATGGACTGCAACCACTGTGCACAGGGCTTCTGACTAATGACATGTCCTGTAATTGATATCTCAATCTTCTCTTTCTCTCTTTATTGTCAAGGTATAAAAGATCAAGTTTAGGGCACAAGTTAAGCATGAGAAAAATGCTGAATAAGGCTACCACCAAGACTAATGGGACCAGCAAAAAGTAGACGTGCCCTCTCCATAGAAATATCTGCTAAAGCACTCCAAGGAACCCGAACTTCCTGAAAGTTAAGCAATTAGGATGAGAATACAATCTCAATATCACTTTGTTTGGAGGTCATTTTTCCGAACTCTGTGTTTAGATATTGTTAAACATTAGAGCAACCATTTTCATATTTGGAATGATGGACTCTCAAAAAACACACGAAATACCTGCCAAAGAGGGACAACCCACTATGGGCATTCACACCAAAAAGGACTTTGTAAAGACCAAATGCCTTTCGAGAACATCATGCCGTGCAAAAAAGCCTGACAGCCATATCTACGCCGACACTAAAACTGTGAGACAAACAGCTCAGGGAAACTTCAGGACTAGTCCGAATACATCAAGAAAAAGGTGAATTTATCACTACATATGAAATATACTGCTTTTGCTTGTGTCCGGTTCAAGCAGGTATGTGAATTTTTCCAAGCTTTTGATTGCTATGCTAAGTAGAGATAGCTTATATGCTTCTTGCACAAAGACTGGACTCTCAATCTATTGTGAACTGAACTTGAAGAGACCAACATAAACTATTTGCCCATCCCTCCCCTAGGACTTGTGGAAAGACCCCTGAGTACCTGCAAGCCAGCGCACTGAGGAGGTGAGGAGGGCTCCAGGATGAGTATGACATGACTTTGTCAAGGATAGCATGGATACAGGGCGCCATTGAAACAGCTCTCTGAGGATGATGCGAAACAACATCCTCCAGGTAAACCAATTAGGTCCTTAGAACAAAGCCAATATGAATCGGACCTAGCATATATCACTAATTAGTGCATTACATTCATGTATGTGTTTTATGTTGATTAGTAATCTAGATAAGGTTAAATATTTGAACAATGTATCAATATGATGAATCCGCTATACAAATTAGGATAAGCACCAGCATATTCTATCAAATTAAAAATGAAGGATGTGAGGGGTAAGATTTTGTGTGGTTAATTTTTTGTAAACTCGCAAGGGACCAATCCCATTACTTTTTTAAACCTATTTTTATTTCTGCTTTTAAATTTTTTTACAAAACATCCACGACAAACTATAAACATACAGCCGCACACAAACATTCCAATCCACGTTCAACCCCTGCCCCAGACCCACCTGACTCATACCACCCATCTCCACAGCGATGGCATCACTCCACTCCTCCGCCAATGGCCTTCAAACTGCACCAGTTTGGTTTCTCTCCATCGCCCACTCACTTAAAATTTTGATTAATAAGCATTTGACCTTTTCCATTGTTTTAAAACAACAATGGAGGGATTGGTTGATTTCCAGTTAAGTATACAGGTATCTCACTGCACTCATATGCCAGTCTGAAATATTGAGACAGACGGATTAAAAGTAAATGTACATTGTAGTACTGGCTGACAGCCAACATTTAACTACAACAATAAATTTTGAATTCATAGCATTCCACAGAAGGCATGGATATTGAGTCATGTTCGTTTTATACTTAAGACATGACTCTGCCGTTGTGCTGTAGAATTTGTGAATTTTGTCTCGTGTAATAAATGATATACATTAGTTTATACTGGATTAAGCGTACATTTTCGTTAGTTATGTTCCAACATTCCCTCCATATGTGCTAATATCAGTTATTTTTAAGTCTTAGTTCCAGTAGTTTATATTTTTTTCTAAGAGATTGTCAATTGGATAGGCTCTCTGCAAGGTTTCTATATCTTACCTAGCATATGAAATCCTTTTCTGACTCAAATAGGGTTCCCTCAAGATTGCTCTGATGTCCAAAAGATTTCAAATCGAAATTTCTTGGTATGAAACTTACGTTGCATGTGTTTGAAAATATCTACGTTGGTCAGTCCAAAATTGTTTTTTAATTCTGTCATGGAAATAAATGTATTCCTATTACCAAGTCATTTATGCCTTTAGTTTTCCATGTGGACCAATTTATCAGTGAATTCTGAAAAGATATTGAAGTATTGTTCCATAGGCTTGTATTTTTAGGGAATGATATTGGTTATTGTAGAATACGTTTCATTTTCTTCCATATTGTTATAGTGTTCTTAACTATGAAGTTGTTAATGTTCTTAGCTTTATGCTTAGAAAATAGATGTAAAAGATTCTGGGGATGAGCATGCACATCTTTAATATGTACCCATTGTTCCTCTTAGTGCATTTAACTACATGTATATGTCGCAAGTAAATGCCCTGGGTGGCGAGTTGATACAATTCCAAGTCTAGCAGGTTAAAACCACCCTCTGACTTAGGAAGATGTAAAACATACCTTTTATTCTATGAGTTTTCTTATATAATTGTATCAATGAACATTACTTGGTCATCTATTTGATTCCTTTACTGTTTCCTCCCTATTAATGAGATGTATACTTGGTCTCTTATGACCAAGTATACTTTTTTAAGCTGTCTTTGGTGGGGTAATTAGTATTACCGAGAATAAATATTACGCGACATGCACGGGCTCATTGATAATTCATTGTTCCTGAGCAGAATGGAAATCTCATCTCCTTGCCTGTGTGATTGACGGGTCATCCTCTGTCCAGGGCTTGAAGATGAACTGGGGGAGCTGCACCATCAGTACCAGGGACTCTCTGTTGTCACGGACACCACCCCCAAGAAGTACCGCAAGGAGCGTCTGGAGCTGGAGATGAAGCAGCTGGAGAGGGACATTGATCGCATCGAGAGATACAAGACTATCTACATCGCCAACAACTAACACATGACACCTATTTTCTTTAGTGGCAAATGCATTGTAAACAGATATTCAGTGAAGAAAAAAACTGCCCTAACTGCTAGATATGAAATTGTCTGGCAAATATTCATATCCCTCTCTCTATCCCTGTCTATGATTTCACTTTGTTTTGGAAAACTAAATAAACTCCCTGCACTATATTATAAGATATTTAGATGTAATTGAATCTCAAACACAACACATCAGTATTTTATGTTCTGTTTTTGTTTATTTGTTCATTCAATATGGTATAAGCGTTTTTTGAAGGTGCCTATATAACTGTTTATAAATGTTACTACATACTATGTCATGATGTAATCCTTGAAGTTCATTATACAAGAGCCGAAATGAGCAAATGCATATCAAATTAGTCACATTTCCTTTGTAGCAACTGTGCCTACAGGAAATCACATGCAGCTGATTATGCACCCCTGTGGATGTCTGATTGTGCCACTCAGTGGTCTATTCAGAAGGACTGTAATACAACAACCACCTGTTTTTAGTCACACTAATGACTTCAACATGACCAGACAGCATGCTTGTCTTGTTGGCTAGTTAGAGTTTCAGCCTAAAATTCCACCAGGAATCTTTACTTAAAAGTGAAAAGGGTAAGGGACAGAATAAAAAGAAAAGTTCTCATTAAACAGGATTAACTTCAGAACTAAGCATTTTGGTAAATACAGTGAGCTCCAAAAGTATTGGGTCAGTGACCGTTCTTTGGGGTTTTGGGTCTGTACTCCAGCACTTTGAAATGATACAATGACTATGGGGTTAAAGTGCAGACTGTCAGCTTTAATATGAGGGTATTTTAAGCCATATCATGTGAACCATTTAGAAATTACAGCACTTTTTGTACATAGTCCCCCCCATTTTTGAATAATGATGAATGATAAAGTTACAGAGGCATAAATATCATACCCCGAAAAATGCTAACCTCCCCTGTTATTGTAATAGGTGTGTGCCCTCTGTAACTTTCTCACTCATCATATTCACGATTCATTCAGGATAATCTGTAATATGGTAGCATCCACATTAATGTAGAAGTGTTTAGAACATTCTATTCTTATTTACAATAAAAGTGACTCCGAAAGACAATACATTCTTTACCATTCATTTCTATTGGGCACAATATAATCTGAAAAAAACAAAACAAACAGCAAATTCATCCAACACATTTGTAGAGTCACAACCTTGATGTAGTCATTGCGTGCTAGGAATATGGACCAAATACAAACCTTTGCTACTTTAATACACATAAGTGAATTTGTCCCAATACTTTTGATCCCCGAAAAGGGGGGGACTATGTACAAAAAGTACTGTAATTTCTAAACGGTTCACACGATATCGATAAAAATACCCTCAAATTGTATCACTTCAAATCCAAAGTGATGCAGTAGAGCCAAAACAACACAAAATGTGTCACTGTCCCCAATACCAGTTTGAAACATTATTGTGTAGTGGACTATTGCAATATACCAATATTTATCCTTTCTATGATTTTCTTGCTTGAATCGAACTTGTTGCAACTGATTTCAGTTTATCAAGCACTGTCTTCTGATGGACTTTTAAGTGATACTTACAGATATAGGCTATGGGAATATTGCATGAATAAATGATCATAACTTTGAAAGTGTTTCTTATCTTGTTTCTCATCTCTTAGATTAAAGATGATTGGCCCGGATACAGTTTAGAGCTCTTCACTTAACTATGACCATGAAGATATAGAGTGTTCTACATTCCACATTTATTTAACTAGGCAGGTCAGTTAAGAACAAATTCTTATTTAAAATGACGCCCTACCCCGGCCAAACCCGAACGACACTGGGCCAATTGTGCGCCACCCTATGGGACTCCAATCACGGCCGGATTGTGATACAGCCTGGAATCGAACCAGGGTATGTAGTGACGCCTCTAGCACTGAGATGCAGTGCCTTAGATCGCTGCGCCACTCAGAACCCCACATGGGTTATCATGGACAGGTAAATAGCTTATCATCTGTAAGAAATTCATACAAACTTTTTCACCAAATTGCTGAGGTGATCAGAAGCAAATGTACTATTCTATTTCTGACATTGTAGTTACACAATTTGTAACATACAGTCTTTACCTTTCCATAGTAGCAAGAGCTATCTATTTTTGCTAACTTTCTGAGAAAATGTAAGTTCCTTTATTTCTTAAGGGATATGAATACCGAGTATGTCCACTTTACCGTGTAGTTACCAATAAAATGGTCTGACGGTGATGTAAAAGTTGTTATTTTTAGCGATCCAATACGTGATATGGTACACTTATCATAAATAAGTTTCTCTAGATCCTCTATGAGAATGTGAAGGTATCCAGATGCGGATTGAAGTGGAAATTTGAGTCGTCAGCATACAATTACACTTTTGTTTTAAGCCCTGGATTTCTAGCCACTCTATATTATTGTTGGATCTGATTTTATTAGCTAACATTTCGATGGCCATAATAAATATATATGCAACAATGGACAACCTTGTTTTACTCCTCGACAGTTTAATACTTTCTGAGAAGTAGATATTATTTATTATTTTACATCTGGGGTTACGATACATAACTTTAACCCATTGTATAAGAGATTCTCCTAAATTAAATTAGCCCAGGCATTTATACTAAATTCTAGTCGTACTTTATCAAAAGTATTTTCAAAAACCAGACCTGGTTTCCTAGATTCCCCATAGTGTTCTTTTGTTTCAAGTACTGTACGTTACTACTGTGCTTTAAGGATACTAGTACTCTGCCAGCAGCACAAACAAGACATCATTTTCGATGGTAAGATTAAACCTATACAAATAAACGTTTTTAATAAAATAACTTTATCCGCAATGTTGTATTCCATTCTGTGAAAACTTGAGCCACACTTTCCATGTGCGCACGGAGAAGTACAGTATCACAAATGGATGGGGGAAACCACTCAAGTCGCACAAAAATGGAATATAACATTGCGAATATAGTTGAAATAAAAAAATTTTCATGTGCAAAACATCTAAAGACCTGCATCACACACTGAGAGCGTTGCCGTTTCTAAAAGGACGTTTTTGGGTGTTTTTTTAGCTTTGTTCATGTTTATCCATCCCTGGCACTGCAGAACAAGCATGAGGAATTGTATCGCTGGTTGGGGGGTAAGTTTCTCAAAACCAACTGAAATTGCAAAAAAGATACAGATTGGTTTAAGTGTCAACTCTGAGGTATCATGTGACCCCAAAATGTAATTACACACACTGCTCGGTCTATAAAATTTGTGTTTTCCTGGGGGGGTTTTAACATGATTTGTGCCGTAGGACGGCATGCCTGGCCCGAAAAATCAGGATGACTTTGGGGACCATGACATGGTGGTGCGTGTGTTTGAAGGGAGGGTACAAGTTCTGTTCGGACCTGGTGGAGTAACATAAAGGTACAAAAAAAACACCTGGAGACCAGAGTGAAGATCATCAGGGTTTAAGAGCTACCTGGTAAGAGCTACAGTGAGGGAAAAAAGTATTTGATCCCCTACTGATTTTTTACATGGAACTACCCACCACGACCCATTTATCCTCAGATAGCCTATCTGTGCTACGTATGGCGAAGGCCACCCCGGGTTCCTCCACCCACACGCACTCATCCTGTCATTGTTTGATCAGCTGACATAGCCAGGCGCTACAGGTTCACATTGTCCCGTAGTGTATGCAGCTGTAGTTGTCCTGTGCTGTCACTATAGCGAACTATACTGTACACCCACCATGTAAGCGCACACTTAATATTGTCTACATCTCCATTACTCGTTTGTCAACTGTGGCGGAGTGCTGTGCTCTCCTCGCGGCATGTGCCCCATAACGGCATGCACATATCCGGCCCTCCTGCGTAAACAACCCGGCCGGTATGAAGAAGCCCCCCTTCCACTGATTTGATGTCCTATTAATATGAGCCTTCCATTTCCTTTGGCTGCCTCATTATTCTGTGGGGCTGACCACAACACTCCTATATGCGCCGACGTACGAGTGCTAGTTCGTCATTCTTTGAATCATTCATGCTTACTTCATTGAGCCCAATCACCTGGCTGAGGGAAGGAGGTTCTCACCCAAGATTTGACGGTACATGGCCCGCCCATCGTCCCTTTGATTCAGTGAAGTGTCCTGCCCCCTTTAGCAGAAAAACCCCCCCAAAGCATAATGTTTCCACCTCCAGTTTGACGGTGGGGATGGTGTTCTTGGGGTGATAGGCGCTTTCCCTCTCCCCCAAAACACGGCGATTTGAGTTGATGCCAAAGACCTCCATTTTGGTCTCATTGACCACAACACTTTCACCCAGTTCCCCTCTGAATCATTCAGATGTTCATGGAAAAATTTAGACGGGCCTGTATATGTGCATTCTTGAGCAGGGGACCTTGCAGGCGCTGCAGGATTTCAGTCTTTAACGGATTTGTGTTACCATTTTTTTCTTGGGGACTATGGCCCCAGCTCCCTTTGAGATCATTGACAAGATCCTCCCGTGTAGTTCTGGGCTGATTCCTCACCGTTCTCATGATCATTGCAACTCCACGAGGTGAGATCTTGCATGGGCCCCGGGGCCGAGGGAGATGGACAGTCTTTTGTGTTTCTTCCATTTGCGAATATCGCACCAAACTGTGTCACCTTCACCAAGCTGTTTGGCGATGGTCTTGTAGCCCATTCCAGCCTTGTGTAGGTCTACAATCTGTCCCTGAATCCTTGGAAAGCTCTTTGGGTTGGCCAGGTGGAGAGTTGGAATCGATGATTGCTTCTGTGGACAGGGGTCTTTTTTATAGGTAACAAGGTGAGATTAGGAGCACTCCCTTTAAAGGGTACTCCTAATCTCAGCTCGTTACCTGTATAACAGACACCTGGGAGCCAGAAATCTTTCTGATGAGAGGGGGTCTACTTATTTCCCTCATTAAAATGCAAATCAATTTATAACATTTTGACATGCGTTTTCTGGATTTTGTTGTTGTTATTTTGTCTCTCACTGTTCAAATAAACCTACCATTAAAATTTTAGACTGATCATTTATTTGTCAGTGGCAAACTTACAAAATCAGCAGGGATCAAATACTTTTTCCCCACGCACCTGTTGAACCGTTACCTGATAAAAGGACACCGTCCACACACTCAATCAAACAGGACCCCAACCTCTCCACAATGGCCAAGACCAGAGAGCTAGTAAGGACATCAGGGATAAAATTGTAGACCGCACAAGGCGGGATGGGCTACAGGACAATAGGCAAGCAGCTTGGTGAGAAGGCAACAACTGTTGGCGCAATTATTCGAAAATGGAAGAAGTTCAAGATGACGGCAATCCCCCTCGGTCTGGGCCTCCATGCAAGATCTCACCTCGTGGGGCATCAATGATCATGAGGAAGGTGAGGGATCAGCCCAGAACTACACGGCAGGACCTGGTCAATGACCTAAAGAGATGGGACCACAGTCTCAAAGAAAACCATAGAAACCCACACTATGCCGTCATGGATTAAAATCCTGCAGCGCAGCAAGGTCCCCTGCTCAAGCCAGCGCAGTCCAGGCCCGTCGAAGTTTGCCAATGACCCTCTGGATGATCCAGAGGAGGAATGGGAGAAGTAATGTGGTCTGATGAGACAAAAATAGAGCTTTTGGTCTAAACTCCACTCTCCGTGTTTGGAGGAAGAAGAAGGATGAGTACAACCCCCAAAAACATCATCCCAACCGTGAAGTATGGAGGTGGAAACATCATTCTTGGGGATGCTTTTCTGCGAAGGGACAGGATGACTGCACCGTATTGAGGGGAGGATGGATGGGGCCATGTATCGCAAGATCTTGGCTAAAAAACCTTCCCTCAGTAAGAGCATTTAAGATGGGGCGTGGCTGGGTCTTCCCGCATGACAACGACCCGAAACACACAGGGCCCGGGCAACTAAGGAGTGGCTCCGTAAGAAGCATCTCAAGGTCCTGGAGTGGCCCAGCCAGTCTCCAGACCTGAACCCAATAGAATATCTTTGGAGGGAGTGAAAGTCCGTATTGCCCAGCGACAGCCCCGAAACCTGAAGGATCTGGAGAAGGTCTGTATGGAGGAGTGGGCCAAAATCCCCGCTGCAGTGGGGTGCAAAAACCCGGTCAAGACCTACAGGAAACGTATGAATCTGTAATTGCAAACAAAGGTTCTGTACCAAATATTTAAATTCTGCTTTTCTGATGTATCAAATACTTATGTCATGCAAGAAATGCAAATTTAAATTTCTTAAAAATCATAATGTGATTTCTGGATTTTGTTTAGATTCCGTCTCTCACAGTGAAGTGTACTATGATAAAAATTACAGACCTCTACATGCTTTTTAAGTAGGAAAACCTGCAAAATCGGCAGTGTATCAAATACTTGTTCTCCCCATGTACATAAGCAATATCCTGTGTTTATAAGCTATCAATCCTCTCGATCTGTACCTGAAATCTTTAAAAGACAACAACCGCGGTGAAAGGTGTTTCATTCTATAAGGCAGGTGGGTAAACCTCTCCTGATCTAGTGTTTATAAGGGACACCTGTCGTCCTCTTTCCTCTGGAGTAGTGGCTTCAGAGAGATAGAGTGACCAGACTTCGAAAAGATAAGTCAGTAAAAAGAGCCGATCTTCCCATCACTAGTCCCACCGAATTCACTCACCCAATGAACCCTTGGCATGTGGAAATTGTGCGCAACCAGAGAAGCTCAACGAGGGCTGCCCCCTGGCTAGCCCCCCCGCCCAAAAGAGCCTTTAGTGAGGCTGAAACAGCTGCATTAGGGGGTGCTTTTCTAAAAACTAAAATACAACGGGGGGGAAACAACCACCTATGCTTATTAGCTAAAGCAAAAAAAAAATACACATTGTTGCTTTCTGATATGATGCAATGTTGTGAGAGAATGAATGCCAGCATAACATGCAAAACAGTTTCCATCTCCTGTATAGTGGTGGGGCTGCACCCCACTTACCTCTACTAGAAGACATTCATCGAATTCTCACATTTGGCTGTTATGGTTCACTGTCAATAGCAAAACACTAACACAATTTACAAAACAGTCAACATTGCTAACAAAGTCTGTGATGTCAAGTGTCAAAGCATCTCATCCTCTAAAAGCAGGGGTGTCAAACTCATTCCATGGAGGGCCTAGTGTCTGCAGGTTTCTCCTTCAATTAAGACCTAGACAACCAGGTGAGAGGAGTTCCTTACTAATTATGACCTTAATTCATCAATCAAGTAAAAGGGAGGAGCCGAAAACCCGCAGACACTCGGCACTCCGTGGAATGAGTTCGACACGTGCTGTACAAGCTTCCTTCTTTTCACTCTGTCATTTTTATTGAAGTTTTTTATTTCACCTTTATTTAACCAGGTAAGCCAGTTGAGAACAAGTTCTCATTTACAACTGCGACCTGGCCAAGATAAAGCAAAGCAGTGCGATAAAAACAACAACACAGAGTACATATGGGGTAAACAAAACATAAAGTCAAAAATATAAAACAGAAAATATATATACAGTGTGTGCGAATGTAGTAAGTTATGGAGGTAAGGCAATAAATAGGCCATAGTGCAAAATAGTTAAAATTTCGTATTAACACTGGAATGATAGATGTGCAAAAGATGATGGGCAAATAGAGATACTGGGGTGCAAATTAGCTAAATAAATAACAATATGGGGATGAGGTAGTTGGGTGGGCTAATTTCAGAATGGCTGTGTACAGGTGCAGTGATCGGTAAGCTGCTCTGACTACTGACGCCTAAAGTTAGTGAGGGAGATAAGAGTCTCCAGCTTCAGAGATTTTTGCAGTTCGTTCCAGTCATTGGCAGCAGAGAACTGGAAGGAATAGCGGCCAAAGGAGGTGTTGGCTTTGGGGATGACCAGTGAGATATACCTGCTGGAGCGCAGACACGGGTGGGTGATGCTATGGTGACCAGTGAGCTAAGGTAAGACGGGGATTTGCCTAGCAGTGATATATAGATGACCTGGACCCAGGGGGTTTGGCGACGAATATGTAGTGAGGGCCAGCCAACAAGAGCGTACAGGTCACAATGGTGGGTAGTATATGGGCTTGGTGACAAAACGGATGGCACTGTGATAGACTACATCCAATTGCTGAGTAGAGTGTGGGAGGCTATTTGTAAATGACATCGCCGAAGTCAAGGATCGGTAGGATAGTCAGTTTACGAGGGCATGTTTGGCAGCATGAGTGAAGGAGGCTTGTTGCGAAATAGGAAGCCAATTCTAGATCTGACTTTGATTGGAGATGCTTAACGTGAGTCAGTTAGTATTGTGGTATAATTACAATGTTGATCCATCCTCAGCTTCTCCTATCATGGCCATTAAACTCTGTAACTGTTTTAAAGTCACCATTGGCCTATGGTGAAATCCTGAGTGGTGTCCTGTCTCTCCGGCAACAGAGTTAGGAAGAATGTCTATATCTTTGTAGTGTATTGATACACCATCCAAAGTGTAATAATAACTTCACCATGCTCAAAGGGATATTCAATGTCTGCTTTTTTTTTACCCATCTAACCAATAGGTGCACTTCTTTGAGAGATATTGGAAAACATCTGGCATTCTGCCTTGAGCAAGGCAAGTAACCCTAATTACTCCAGGGTCGCCGTCAATAATGGCTGATCCCCTGGCTGTGACCACACTCTCTGAGGGCGTCCTCAGTGGTAGTGGGATATGCAAAACAAAACATTCCATTTCACACTGTTACAGGTTACCCACTTGTACATACAGTGAAACTATATAAGCATTCCTAATTTTATTACAAATATTTGCCAAAAGCATTTGCCACCTCTTACATTTACATTAACGTCATTAGCAGACGCTCTTATCCAGAGCGACTTACAGTTAGTGAATACATATTTTTTAAATACTGGCCCCCCGTGGGAAACGAACCACAACCCTGGCGTTACGAATCCCGTGGCTCTAAACGCTCTAGGGTGGATGGACATGAGACCCGTAACATATCAGGCAAATTAGGAGTGTGACATGGAACAGTGAGAAAAAAAACTACACGACAACCATAAACTACCGTCAAACATAAATGGTTTATTGCTGAACACACGGTAAAGGTTGGGAAAAAGGGCTGAGCAGGACCCAAGAAATGAAACAATAGTGTAAAACACCCCTAAACTGATCTTGCCTGCCTCAAGAAACCGCTAAGCTATGCTACTCATACAAAAATACAGTGGGTGGTCGCTCAGGTCTAACTAGTGTTTTTAGACAGATTTCTTCCTACGGGTAATGTACGCCCAAGGGCAACTAGCTTAAACTCCCTTTCCCAGAAACACACAAAGTTACCAAACAGAGTAATCAGCAAATAAGTGAGTACACAGGACACCACCGTATCCATACTCACATACAAAAAGTAGTCTAACAAAGTTACTAAACAGTGGAACCAGCAAACTTAGTGCGTAAACAATACACAGGACAACACAGTATCCATACTCACCATACGGAAATAGTCTCTCTCTCAACAAACATAACTGACTGGTTTTATACAATGGGATGTGTGATTGAAAAAACCAGCAACAGGTGGTGCAATGCAGAGGAATGTTCACTGATTGGTCACCTTAGCAATCAGCAGACATCTCAACGACCACCAATCAGGAACATACAGGACACCTGTGATTAGGGCAGAAGGAGAGGAAAACACAGGATACCTGTATCCGTAACAGCCATGCTCTATCAACTGAGCTACATCCCTGCCGGCCATTCCCTCCCCTACCCTGGACGAATGTGCGCCGCACATGAGTCTCCCAGTCGCGGCCGGCTGCGACAGAGCCTGGATTCGAACCAGGATCTCTAGTGGCACAGTTAGCACTGCGATGCAGTGCCTTAGACCACTGCGCCACTTAGGAGCACAGAAGAACTAAAGAATACAGATACAATTCAAATATTAGTTTGATTATGACTCAAAGATGTCAAACAGTATTTGTTTGTATTTTTGCCATGAGATATAAGGTTGTTCGCTTCCATTCTGGAGTGTTTGATCAAATGCATTCTGGGCAATTGTTTTTTCCCCTAATATTTCATAAAACAATTATCTTAGAATATTTCCAGTCCACTAATTATTAAAACTCCATTAGGAGGATGACTGAAATGTTTCAAGAACACGCTAAACATAGTATAGGTAACCAAACATGCATAATGATTTATGGAATACATTATCTATTTGAATTTAATTCTACTTCCTTTAAAGGGATACCTCAGGTTTTGTCAATGAATCCGATGAACTTGTGGATACCAATTTTAAGTCCCTGTGTCCAGTATGAAGGAAGTAAGAGGTAGCAGCATGCTAGTAGATACCATAGACTTCTAGTCATTGCGCTAACGATAGTTAGTTGGCTCACAAAACTACATTAACTTCCTTCATACTGGACACAGACAAAAAAATGGTATCCACGAGTTCATCTGACTCTGGGAAGTAGATAAAGGGCCTCATCTAATTGAAATGAAATTAGACCAATTCACAACTCAATTCACAATTGACCAAAACTGGTGTGACTGACCAGCAACAAGTAGACAGGACAGGACACTTGAAAGGATAATTTCTCTAAAGGATATGGGAATAATTAGAGATATCTCTGCATGAAATATTGTGTATTTACTTACAAAAGACCTGAATGGCCAGGAAATTGTAGCTCACCTGCCTTCACCTTCTCAATCTCTCTGTGGTGCAGCATGCTCTGCATGTGCTCGTGCGCGTGCTGTAGGATAGATGAAAAAAAAATGCATAGCTGAATAAAGTCTCTCAAGACATGACAACTGTGAAAAAAAGCTATCAACAGTATGCCATTGCTTCAGCCTGGAATCTTTCAACCAAATCGAGCACCTACAAAGGTTTGAACGATAACTTAACCTGAGATGTTTTTGGGAAACCGGGGGCTCGGGCAATTGGCCTAAGGCTAAACCAAAATCATCTTACTTTTTGCATGTAGCCCTTTGGGCATAGTTGCAATAGCAAAAAACCCTTAGCTGAATAAAGTCTGAAAAAGGATAAGCAGCTTTGAAATTTTTTGCAACAGACACTATTGAAATAACTAAGAAAAAAAACCCTGCCATGTAAAACCACAACTTGTCTTTTGGTATCTTTTAGCAGCGCAACCCCCCCCAAAAAATATGGAAAGGGAAAGAACATTTACCAAGGACACTTTGAAGGCTATATCAGGGGGAGAACAAGTTTTTGATACATCCCCGATTTTTGCAGGTTTCCTAATTACAAAGGTAGAGGTCTGAATTTTTTATCATAGGACATTTAAAATTTGGAGGAGAATCAAAAAAATCCAGAAAAATCACATGTAGATTTTAAGTAAAATTTGCATTTATGCAGACATAAGATTTGATACATCAGAAAAAGGAATAAATATTTAAATCAATCAAATCAAATCTAATTTTTTGGTCACATGGCCCGAATCAACAGGGCAGACATTTACAGTGAAATGCTTATTAAAGCCAAACCCAACAGGCATTTTTTTTAAAAAAAAAATAAAAATAAAACAACAACAAAAAAAGTGTGAGAAAAAAAGAGCAGAAGAAAAATAAAGGACAGTAGGGAGGCTATATATACAGTAAAATAAAGGACAGAGGGGATATATACAGGGGGGGGTCCTTTGCAGAGCAATGGCGGGGGACCGGCAGTTGAGGTAGTTGAGGTTATGTACATGGGGTAGAGTAAGTGATAGCATAAGTATATTAACAGAGTAGCAGCACGTAAAAAGGATGGGGTGGGGGGCAGTGCAAATAGCCGGGTAGCCATGTTTAGCTGTCAGGAGTTTTATGGTTGGGGGTAGAAGCGTTGAGAAGTCTTTTTGGACCTAGATTGGCACCCCGGTACCGTTTGGGCGGAGCAAAAGAGAACAGTCTAGGAATAGGTGGATGGAGTTTTTTTTGAAAATTTTGGGGGCCTTTCCCTCACACCGCCGGTTAGGGTCCTGGATGGCAGGGAGTTTGCCCCAGGATGTACTGGGCCGACGCTACCCTTGTGTCCCTTTGCGGTCAGGGGCCCAAGCATTTCCCCCAACCAGGCGGTGAGCAACCAGTCAGGATGCTCCGATGGTGCAGCTGTAGAATTTTTGAGGATCTAAAGGACCCATCCCAAATCTTTTTTTAGTCTCCTGAGGGGGAATGGGGTTTTGTGTCCCCTTCACGACTGTTTTTGGGGGTTTTTGGACCTGATAGTCGTTGGTGATGTGGACCCCAAGGAACTAAAGCTCTAAAATTTTCCCAAACTACAGCCCCCGTCGATGAGAATGGGGGCGTGCCAGTCCTCTTTTTTTCCCGTAGTCCACAATCATTCCTTTGTTTTGGCACGTTGAGGGAGGGGTTTGTTTTCCGGGCACCAGGGCCCAGATCCGACCCCTCCCTATGGGCTGTCCATCGTTGTCGGTGATCAGGCCACACTGTTGTTCTCGGCAATTTAATGATGGTGTTGAGTCTGCCTGGCCCCATGCAGTCATGGGGTGAAAGAGAGTACAGGAGGGGGATGAGCACCCCCCTGAGGGGCCCCCCGTGTTGGGTCAGTGTGGCGGAGTGTTTTTACCACCCTTACCCCCCTGGGGGGGGCCCCCGCAGGAAGCCAGGATCCAGTTGCAGGGGGAGGGTTTAGTCCCGGGCCCCTTTAGTTATGATGAGCTTAGGGGCACTATGGGTTGAAGCGAGTGTAGTCAAGAATAGTTTCTCACGTGGGTTTTCCCCTTTGTCCGGGTGGGAAAAGGGGGCAGTGGGAGTGCGAAGGATTGATATCTGGGATCTGTTGGGGCGGAGCAAATGGAGGGGGTCTAGGGTTTCTGGGATTAGCTGTTATGTGAGCCATGCCCCAGCTTAAAAGCATTTCAGGGTACGACGCAGTGCTGGGGTCGGTGGGGTCATTTGGGCGGGTTATTTAGAGTTTTTGGGCACGGGGGACTATGGTGTTTGCTTAAACAGTTGGTATTACAGACTCAGTCGGGGGACATTTTAAAAAGTCAGTGAAGACATTTCCCATTTGGTCAGACATCTCGGAACACGTCCGGAAAAATCGTCTGGCCCTGGGCCCTTTTGGAATGTTGACTGCTTAAAAGTTACTAAAAAGGGCTAGGAGAGCGTGATCACATAGTCGCCCGGAACAGCTGGTCCTCTCATGCATGCTTCGTTTTTGCTTGCCCAAAGCGAGCATAGAATGGTTTAGCCGTTGGTGGCTTGTGCATGGGCAGCTCGCGGTGTGTTTCCCCTTTTGTAGCTGTAATAGTTTTCAAGCCTCCCACACCGACGAGCGTCAGAGCCAGGGTAGTATGTTTCAATTTTAGCCCTGTTTTGACCTTTTTGCCGTTTGAGGTGCGGGGGGCATAGGGGTTTTCTTATAAGCGTCCGGTTAGAGCCTTTCCTTGAAAGCGGCAGCCTCCCCTTTAGCTCAGTCGGAGTTTTGAAATCCATGCTTCTGGTTGGGTAGAAAGTCGGTCACTGTGGGGACGACATCATCTTTAGTACAAAAAAACCTTTGTTTGCAATTACAGAGATATAAGTTTCCTGTAGGTCTTGACCAGGTTAGCCCCACTGCAGCAGGGTTTTTTGGCCCACACCTCCAAACAGACCTTTCCAGATTTTCGGGTTTTGGGGCTGTGCTGGGAAATCCCGGACTTTCGCTCCCTCCAAATTTTTATTGGGTTCGGTCGGAGACTGGCTAGGCACTCATGCCCTTTGAGATGCTTTTTACGGAGCACTTTTATTTTCCTGGCTGTGTTTTTGGGTCTTTGTCATCTGGAAGACCCGCCACGATCCATCAATGTTTAGAGGGAAGGGGGTTTGTGGCCCCAAAGATTTTTGGTACAGGCCCCATCTATCCTTCCCCCTAATATGGTGCAGTGTCCGTCCCCTTTGCAAAAAAAGCATCCCAAAGAATGATTTTCCCCCTCCAGCCCCGGGTTTGGGGTGGTTTTTTTTTGGGGAAAATTTCACCCTTTCTTTTTCCTCAAAACGGAGGTGGAGTTTCCAAAAAGCTCTATTTTTGTTCATCAGACCACTTAATCCCTTTCCGCCCTGGACACCCAGATGGTCTTTGGCAAATTCAGAAGGGCCGGGACATGCGCTGGTTTTGAGCGGGGGATTTTCGTGCGTGGGGATTTTAATCCAGACGGCATGTGGTTACTAATGGTTTTCTTTGAGATGTGGCCCCAGCTCTTTCAGGTTTTGCCGGCCCTGCCGTGTATTTTGGGCTGATCCCTCACCTCCTCATGATCATGAGCCCACGAGGTGAGATTTTGCATGGACCCCGGGCCCCGAGCGGGTGATTGACCGTCATCTTAAAATTTTTCCCTTTTTCTAATAATTGCACAACATTTTGTTGCCTTCCCCCAAGCTGCCGCCTTTTGCCGAGCCCACCACCCCTTGTGCAGATCTAAAATTTGTATCCGAGCCCTTTTACTCAGCTTTTGGTCTTGGCCCCATTGGGAGGTTGGAGTCTGTTTGATTGAGTGTGGGACAGGTGTTTTTTATAAGGTAACGAGTTAAACGGGCTTTTAATACAGGAAATGAGTGGAGAACAGGAGGGGTTCTTAAGAAAAACTAAAGGGTCTGGGAGACCCGGAATTTACGGTTAGTAGGTGATCAAATACTTACAGTGGGGAAAAAAGTATTTAGTCCAGCCCCCAAATTTGTGCAAGTTCTCCCACTAAAAAGATGAGAGGGGCCGTAATTTCATCATGGGTACACGTAATATGACAGACAAAGAAAAAAAAAATCCGAAAAATACATTGTAGGATTTTAATAAATTTATTTGCAAATATGGGGAAAAATAAGTATTACGGCCTTATCTTTTAAGGGGAGAATTTGCAAAATTTGGGGTGGCTGACTAAATACTTTTTTCCCCCCCACGTTTTTTTATTTTTTTTTTTTAACAAAGCGTTTGCGATAGCAAACTCACTTTTTTCCAGCAGAATAAACATCTAATTTCCCCGTTTCAGAAACCCAATTAATACATCAACTTGGGTTTCAGAAAGGGCCCCTTTATACAAAAAAAAATTAAAAGGTAAGGTAAATGTAGAAAATTCCCAAATTTCCTCATACACTTACCTTTTTAAAAAAATATAAAAAATATTTTTATTATAAAAAATTATAAACGACATACATCCCTACATCAAACAGTCTAAAAAAACAAAAAAAAGATGAAAAGAAAATACTAAATACATAAAAAAAAAATGAAAAAATTAAAGAGCAATTGATTTCCTCAAGAAAAAATTCATTATAATGAGTAGGAAGAGATTATTTTTGGTATACTATGGATAAGTTTTAACAAGATGATTAAATTCCCAAAAAATATTTTCAATTTTGGTATAGAATTCGCATTGTTTTTGTGTATAAAGGATTGGAAAAATAATATTTTTTTAAAAACCCAATAATTCAAGGTCTTGATCATTGCAATGTTAACATATTATACCTTGTTTTCAATAATATTACGTTCAAAAAGGTAAGTATTCGCAAGTTTTCCCAAAAACGATAGAGTTTTTAATTCAAATGAGTAAGATTTCACCTTATTTTTGCAGAAAACGCAAATCACAATATAACGAGGACAACTAGAACTACATGGGACTTTTTATTTAGAATCTTAAAGGCAGGGCCCCAAAAATAATCGGTATACAATATTTGTAAGGCACAACAAGCTTTTCCTGACAATGTCAGGAATAAGCATGTTCCAGACAAATTTTTCTAGGGTAAGTGATTCCGGGAAATGGAAAATGGTCTAAGTATTTACAAAAGTTTTCAAAATAACCCACGCCCAAGCTGAGTCTGGAAAAAGCTTTTGTGATATCCCCAAAGCAAAGAGAGTTTTTTTAGTGTGTTGATCACGGGAAGGGGTTTTGATAAGAAAAAAACTCCCCTGAAGGTATTGCAAAGTCTCATTTATTGATTGGATATAGCCTCTGGTGAGGGTTTTGGCAACGAAAGGCATAAAAAGCCTACATGAGGGGAAATTTCATATAAACAGAAAAAAGCCAAATTTTAAAGGCCCCCCCTAAGTCCATGCCCCCAAATACGGGAAAAAGTGTGATTCTTTAGGTTACGATCACACAGTAGCCCCCCCGGGGCTATAAAAAAAAATTTAGCAATTTATTGGCGTTTAAAAACACAAACAGCATGGCATATTAATGCAAAATAGGCCTGGCTAAATAATTTACTTACTATTTTGCAGCTCAGGCTGTTTTTTTAGAAAAGGGTCTTCTGTTCACTTCCACACAAAGTCATTTTTAAAGGGCCAACCCTTACTACCATCATTGGTATAACAATTTATTGAATGCCGTTCAAGAAAGCTATAGAATTTTATTTTGGAAATGAAACTGGAAGCTGCAAAGAATCTAACGCCTGGGCTAGAGTTGTTTGATGACGGCAAACCCTTTGACTAGCATGTTCATTTCATGTCCTTTGGTTTGTTTTTGCAAGGAAAGCAGTACTTTTCCCGGCCCCAAACACATTAAAGCACTTACTTTACATGTAAACAAAAGATAAAACAGTAATCAATAACTTTATTACACCATACATACCCAAATACAAAAGTTTAATCCACCTAAACAATATCACAACGGTGCGTTGCATGGTCGTACTTTGTGGTGTCTTTTCACAGCCCGTTGTTCCAAATAAGGTATTTAAAACTTTTTTTTAAATTGATTTCTGCTGCATCATTTACTTGAGGGAAAGAGTTCCATGTAGCATGGCTCTATGTAGAACTGTGCGCCTCCCATAGTCTTCTGGATGGGGATGGAGAACCTCTGGTGGCAGTTTGTGGGATGCAGGGGTTTTCGAGTGTGGCTGTATTTTTAAAAAGACAGCTCTTTAATGTTTGTCATCACTCTTACAAAAACAATAGGGATGAAGCAACTCTCTTCCATTTTGACCAGATAGATTGACAGATGCAAAGTTAGTCCCGTGACTTTTAAGGGCCAGCCTGTGTCCCCTTTTCTGAGCCAAAGCATTTTTTCCCAACTCCCTCTTTTGGCACCTGACCAACTACTGAACGAGTCTAGGTGCGACAAAATGGGCCCCGTAGGACCGCCTTGTTGATAGTGTTTTGTAAGAAGGCAGAGCAGGCTTTTTTAGGACAGACTTTCCCCATCTTATATGTTGTTTAAATGTTTTGACCTGCCATTTTAAATCAGGGTTACTCCAAGCAGTTTAATCACCTCAAATTGCTACATTTCCACAATTTTCATTACGAGATTAGTTGAGGTTTAGGGTTTAGTGAATGTTTTTTCCCTAGAAACAATGTTTTTAGTTTTGGAAATATTTGGGAAAAGTTTATCCTTCCCCTACCCCATTCCGAAACTAATTTGCTTTTGTTTGGGGTTTCAGTATTTTAGATGCTGTAGTAGTGAGTGGGAGTCATCCCCCATACATAGAAAAAACAGGGTTTTTATAGCCGTGGATGTCGTTAGTAAAGATTTAAAAAAGAAAGGGGGCCCAAACGCTACCCCGGGAATTCAAAAAACAAATTTTTTTGGCCAATGCCCGAATAAACAGGGGTAGACATTCAGTGAAATGTTACACGCCCTTAACCAAAAATGCATTATTTTTTTAATTAAAAAAAATAAAAAAAACAACAACAAAAAAATGTGGAAAAAAAAGCAGAAAATAAAATAAAAAAACAGTAGGGAAAGGGTATATATACAGGGGGTGCCCGGGCAGAGTCAATTGCGGGGGCACGGAAATTGGTGTTTAGGGAATATTACTGTGGGTAGAGTTAAAGTGACTATGCATAAATAATTAACAGAGCAGCAGCGTAAAAAGATGGGGTGGGGGGGGCAGTTTCAAATAGTTGGGTAGCCCTGATTTGTGTTAGGGTTTATGGTGGGGGGTAGAAGCGTTGAGAAGTCTTTTGGACCAGACTTGGACTCCGGACCGCTTGCCGGGCGGTAGCAGAGGAAAACAGTCTGATAGGGGCTGGGTCTTTGACAAATTTTCTAAATGGTTTGTTTTGAGAGGTTCCCTTAAAGAACACCCCCTGTGTTTTTGTTAGACAAAGGAACTCTTATCCCATTATAGCAGGGGTTAACGATAAGTCAAAAGCTGCCGAAGTTAACAAACAGCCCCCCCAAACCTTTTCATCAATTTTCTCACCCAAACATCATCATTGGTAAGTGCGGCTTGTGAGTGTCCCTTCCTATAAGCGTGCTGAAAAGGTGTCAATTTTTTTACTTTTTTGAGATAGCAGTATCGGTCAAAACACCATTTTTTTCCAGAAGTCACTAAGGGTTGGTAACAGGCTGATTGGTTTACTATTGAGCCAGTAAAGGGGGCTTTACTATTCTTTGGGTTTTGCGGAAAAGACTTTAGCTTCCCCCCCAGGCTGGGGCACACCTTTGTAGTAGCTAAATTTAGATGTGGCAAATAGGAGTGCCAATATCATCTGCTATTTTCACAGTAATTTTTATCCAGATGCAGACCCCGGGGGCTTTTCCCTTTGTAGACAATAAAACTTTTTTTACCCCTTCCAATGACTTTTCGGGAAATTTAAAGTACAATTCTTTCTTTCATAATTTTGGGCAGATATACTTGGATGTGTAGGTGAGCGTTTGTTTAGGCAGTTACCTAAGTTTGCTATTGCCAATGAAAAAATATTAAAGTTTGGCAAAACAGTGCTTTTGTGATGAATAGCCATCGATTTAATGAATGATGGAGCCGAGTTTTCTTTTTTCCCCAAAAGTCATTTTAAAGGGGTCCCAAAGCTTTTACTACCATTTTTTTTGTCACGGTTTCAGCCCCAGCGCCCCTCCCCCTTGTAGGGGGAGGCTTCGGGTTTGTCACACCGGTACTAGCTGCTACCCATCCCTGTATCATGTTTGATTGTTTTGTTTTTAATTTTTCACACCTTTCCCTCATTTTGTTTTATCTTCCCTATTTGCCCCCTTTTTTCCCCTGTGTGTTGTGTGGTTTGTTTTATTTGGTTTTCGTTTGGTGTGGGATTGTTTCCCCCCTGCGTGGGGGTTTGCTGTTCATTCTTTTTTCTTTGAGTAAATCACTTTTTTATTTGCTGTGTCCTGGCGTGACTGCCTACCGCATTTCATGACGCCTTGACATTTAACATATATTTTTTTTTCATAGTATATTTTTTAAAATTTGTATGAAGTTTTTCCATGATTTTAATTTGCATACGTTTTCCCAAACGGGGCTGCCAGTTATTTTCCATATCTATTCCTTTCCCTCTCAACCATACATTTTTCAGTTCCTACAATCCCCAAGGGATTTTCAGTTTTTTCAGAATTTCTTAAGAGGCGGCTTATTAGTAAATGGAAAAGCAATTATAAAAATGTCAAATGCAGCGTTGGTTTCTCCCCATACACACCAAGACCCGCAAAATTCTTTAATCATAAAATTTGAATCACTACGAACTTTTTGAAGACCTCTATCCCCAAAATTTGGAACAGCCTTTTGGGAAATTTGGTTTCCTAATTTGACATACACCTATGGATTTTGGACTGCTTTAAGCAAAGTATGTGCTTTAAAATGTATCAATAATGTTTTGATTCATTTCCGTTTTGTTTTTAAATACCCGGTAGGTTGACTGACAACCGAAACCCGGTTGCAGGCACAGGTTTTTCAGTTTGAAGTTATTTTTGAGTGGGAGCTTGATGGAGCCAGTCATATTTTAAATCAACCAGAAAAATATTCTTGTTGAATCACAGCATACCCTTTGCAGATGCCACATTACTGACAAAAGTTTTACAATAAAATTAACAAGTAAAAGGGGGATGTAAAGTAAGAATTTAACGTGTAAATGTAACAAGGGTTTTACGTTTAAGACTAATTGAAAGTTTTGTTAGTTTTCCCCAGGCATTTCTTTTGATCCTAAAATTTAAAATATGGAATTTTACAATCTAACGATAAGTAGTTAACCATTTGGGAGCATTTGCTTCTACGATTCCAGGCATTTCCCAGTCGATGCCAAACATTTCTGAAAAAAAACCCAAAGATACGTCTTTTATTCCGATTTTGGGGGGGTTCAGGGGTTGGGGGTAATGCACCCGATTCAGTACCCCGGCACCCCGGGTAGGGAACTGTTGCCATTTGAACCATTTAGAGTTTAAGGGACAAACTTGCCTTCCCAGCGGGCCGGAGAGAAACAAGTACATATTGGGCCTACCGCGGCCAATCGCATGGTAGATTAGCGGGTCTGCACTAAAGGGAGAGGGATAAAAAAAAAGTACAGCAAATTTGATACTGGAGATTCAAAACGTTTTAAAACCCTGACTAGAGAGAGACTGGAACGAAACAGCAAAGAGCTGCTGTTTCATGTTTAGTTCTTTCTCAGCACCAACACTTTGTTTCAAACTTTTAAACCCTAAAAAGCGGGTTTTTCTATTTCCACCAGCGCCACAACAAGCACTGCAGCGTAAGAAGGTAGTAAGTGTATTATAGGCTTGCGTTTTATTTGGTGACTTGGGGGCTTTTTTTTTTGAGGAACATTTCACTTTTTCCCGTTATAAGAGTAACAACATGAAGTGCATGAGGGAAAATAAAGGGGCGATCGGTTTTACCATCAGATAAGACGGCCTTTTTTGGGCGTGCAGTGGAGGAAAAGGGGGGGAGGGATGTTTAAAAGGGGACCCCCGTCTGGTTCTCTCCTCCGCGAGATGACAGCAGATGTAGGCACCCCTCAGCCTAGTAAAAGAAAATAAAAATCAAATTATTAAATGATGCTCACAAGCGTGCCTCAAATAAAACAACAACGGCTCATTACTGGTGTGACATATTTTTCCACCCAAATTTGAAAAAGGCCCTAACTACAAGCTTGGCAGGGCAATTTAAGCAAGACAATATGCCCGGGGAAAAGATTGGGCCCTATAGCTACTGCACAAACCTCATGTAAGAATGTTTTTTTTTTGATTTAAGTTTCAAAGGGTATGTTTTTTAAAAATGTTTAAAAACAATCTCTGCTTGCATCTTGATCGAAAAGGTTGGTGGGCCAGTTCTAGAGTTTTCCCCGATAACACATCAACATTTTCCCTTTTCTGTGGCAATTTTGATCAAATCAACGCAAATTTGCCCCTTTTAAAACAACATACTGAAACAAAACAATATGCAAAAGATTTTTTGTAGAAAGGGTAGGATTTATTGTATGAAGCAAGACTCAGCCGTACTTACAAAACCCCCCCGGGGGGGCTAACCACACAGAGTGCATAGATCTATACACAAATAGACCCAAAAACCATATATGGATTGTACCCTTACTTTGAACTGGACGGTTTTCGTAGGTGGCATGAGTAAATGCGCATTTTGAATCAAAAGGGCAGCTTGTGCCACGTTGCAATTTTGTTCAATTTTAGCGGTTTTTGGGGCGGGTTTTTGCAAGGCAGGGGTTTTCACACACAAAAAACCAAATAAAGGGGGTTAAACTTGTTTTTTATGATCAGGCTTTGGGAGATTCTTTACAAACATACCCCAAAAAAAACAAATAAATACTTTTTTACCCGTGGAAGGTCCCCAAACTTTTTTTTTTGGGGAGTTCCTCTTTTTTTAAGCCCATTTTCCTTTCGTCTTTTAAAGCTCCTTTTTTTAGTTTCTCTGCTTCTCCTAGCCTCCTACTCCTTTTGCAGCCGGGTCAAAACCCAAAACAAAAAAAGAAAAAAACGGGCGCTATTAAAGTAGAGAGTGATTGGTTCACTGTCTGCAGTTTTGGCCTTTATTTTTAAAATGGAGACAGGGGGGCTCTCTGCTGCAGTCTGGAAGTTTCCCCGGTGGTATGTGGTCCTGGAGCCAAAAAACGAAACCCTTTCAGGCCCAAAAGCCATCACAACACAACCTGAAACCGCACAATATCCTTGTAGTTTGTGAGTTTTTGCCCAGTATGATCATTTTTAGTAAACAATTGGGAGTGATGTTCCTACAAGAACACAAAAATTCGATTTAGACATCTTTTAAAAGCGAGGTTGTATTTGAGATAGGGCTCGTATAAGTTAAAAACCAAAGGGAGAGGATAAATAATTTTTTGATTCTCTGTAAAAGGGAGGGAAAATAATGCATTTTTTTTTGTAAAAGGGTTTCTTGCACAAAAACACAACAACATTGTCAGTACCTCTTTTTTTGAAGGACAAAGGGATAAACAGTTCATGTCAAACCCTGTATGTTTTTTCAACGTCTCAGAAATGTTGACCCCCCGGCGCCGGAGAAGATGGGTGCCCTTTTACAGCCCCCAACCCAATGTAATAGGGGGTTTTCGCGTTTTTTGTAATTTTTTGTACATAATGTTTGCCATTGTCCTATAACCCAAAAAAAGTTCGGAATAAGGACAGCGATTACTCACCCCGTATTGGGGCGAAGATTTTTTCTTCAACGAGGCGGCCCCAAGGTATCTAAAGAACCCCACAAGGCCCCAAAACCCCCCATTGCAGAGGGAAGAGACGAATATCGTGGACGTAGGTCGGGGTGCCTTGTAAGGGTCCCAAAGGGGAGCGGTAATCGCCCCCCACAAACCTATTAGCCAATCTTCAATCATTTGGGGAACAAATGGATGACCTAAGATTACGGTTACCACCAAGGGACATTAAAACTGTAATATTTTTTGTTTTTCCCAGTTGTGGCCCCGAACGACGGGGCAGGATAACATACAGCTAGCGGGCTATCGCTACATGGGAGGATAGAACGGCTGACTCCGGTAAGAAAGGGGTGGCGGTTGTTTTTGTAAAAACAAACTGGTGACAAAAACAAATACTAAGGAATTCAAGGGTTTTTCCGCCTGAGGGAGAGTATCTTAGATAAGCTGTGACCACACTATTTCCCAAAAGAGTTTTCTCTAATTTTTCATAGCGTTATTTACCAACAAAAAACCCAAAGTGGCATTTTAAAATTGCACGAATGGGTATAAGGCCAAAAAACAAAGGAAAAAGCTCATCCAGAGCAGCGTCCCAGTGGCGGGGACTTTTAAAGAAGGAAACTTAAACCGTTCTACCTAATTTTACCACAGTTTTAAAAGTGCAAACCCGAGGAAAAAAAAAAACCCAGACCCCTTTTTCCCACAACAGAGGATACAAAGCTTCCCCGCCCCCAATTGGCAAATCTGACCCTAAATTATCCCCCTATTCCGCTTTTAAGCAAAAAATAAAGCAGGAAGATCAGGGCTCGGTTTAAAAAAAAGTGGCAGATGACGCAGATCAAGAAGGATGTTTGCTAGCCAGATGGGAAAATGTTCCCGCGATCTTCAGTAGCATTGAGGAGAACCCCATCAGCACTGGGTTCATAAAAGGCATCGATGATGTCGTCCCCCCCAGTGACCATACGTACATACCCCCAAACCAAAAACCCGGTTACAGGAAAACATGCACTGAGCAAAGGGAGAGCTGCCCCTTTCAAGGGGCGGACTCTAAACCCCCAACCTCCGACAAACCATCAAACAGGCAAAGAGTCAATGCAGGACTAAGATTGAATCGTACTACACGGCTCTGACGCTCGTCGGATGTGGCAGGGCTTGCAAAACTATTACAGACTACAAAGGGAAGCACAGCCGCGAGTGCTCAGTGACACAATACTTTCAGACGAGCTAAACCGCTTCTATGCTCGCTTCGAGGCAAGCAACACTGAAGCATGCATGAGAGCACCAGCTGTTCCGGATGACTATGTGATCACGCTCTCCGTAGCCGATGTGAGTAAGACTTTTAAGCAGGTCAACATTCACAAGGCCGCAGGGCCAGAAGGATTACCAGGACATGTACTCCAAGCATGTGCTGACCAACTGGTAAGTGTCTTCACTGACATTTTCAACATGTCCCTGACTGAGTCTGTAATACCAACATGTTTCAAGCAGACCACCATAGTCCCCGTGCCCAAGGACTCTAAGATAACCTGCCTAAATGACTACCGACCCGTAGCACTTACGTCTGTAGCCATGAGTGCTTTGAAAGGCTGGTCATGGCTCACATCAACAGCATTATCCAGAAACCCTAGACCCACTCCAATTGCATACCGCCCCAACAGATCCACAGATGATGCAATCTCTATTGCACTCCACACTGCCCTTTCCCACCTGGACAGAGGAACACCTACGTGAGAATGCTATTCATTGACTACAGCTCAGCATTCAACACCATAGTGCCCTCAAAGCTCATCACTAAGCTAAGGATCCTGGGACTCTAAACACCTCCCTCTGCAACTGGATCCTGGACTTCCTGACGGGCCGTCCCCAGGTGGTAAGGGTAGGTAACAACATCTGCCACACTGATCCTCAATACGGGGCCCCTCAGGGTGCGTGCTCAGTCCCCTCCTGTACTCCCTGTTCACCATGACTGCATGGCCAGGCACAACTCCAACACCATCATTAAGTTTGCCGACGACACAACAGTGGTAGGCCTGATCACCGACAACGATGAGACAGCCTATAGGGAGGAGGTCAGAGACTGGCCGTGTGGTGCCAGGATAACAACATCTCCCTCAACGTGACCAAGACAAAGGAGATGATTGTGGACTACAGGAAAAAAAAAGAGGATTTAGCACGCCCCCATTCTCATCGACGGGGCTGTAGTGGAACAGGTTGAGAGCTTCAAGTTCCTTGGTGTTCCACATCACCAACGAACTATCATGGTCCAAACACACCAAGACAGTCGTGAAGAGGGCATGACAAAGCCTATTCCCCCTCAGGAGACTGAAAAGATTTGGCATGGGTCCTCAGATCCTCAAATATTCTACAGCTGCACCATCCGAGAGCATCCTGACTGGTTGCATCACCGCCTGGTATGGCAACTGCTTGGCCTCCGACGCAAGGCACTACAGAGGGTAGTGCGTACGGCCCAGTACATCACTGGGGCCAAGCTTCCTGCCATCAGGACCTCTATACCAGGCGGTGTCAGAGGAAGGCCCTCAAAATTGTCGAAGACTCCAGCCACCCTAGTCATAGACTGTTCTCTCTGCTACCGCACGGCAAGCGGTACCGGAGTGCCAAGTCTAGGTCCAAAAGTCTTCTCAACAGCTTCTACCCCAAGCCATAAGACTCCTGAACAGCTAATCATGGCTACCCGGACTATTTGCACTGCCCCCCCACCCCATCCTTTTACGCTGCGCTACTCTGTTAATTATTTATGCAAAGTCACTTTAAACTCTACCCACATGTACATATACTTCAACTACCTCAACTAGCCGGTGCCCCCGCACATTGACTCTGCACGGTACCCCCTGTATATATAGCCTCCCTACTGTTATTTTATTTTACTTCTGCTCTTTTTTTCTCAACACTTTTTTTGTTGTTGTTTATTTTTACTTTTTTGTTAAAAATAAATGCACTGTTGGTTAAGGGCTGTAAGTAAGCGTTTCACTGTAATGTCTGCACTTGTTGTATTCGGCGCATGTGGCCAATAAAATTTGATTGATTGTAGGCCTACATTGAACACCACACATTGTCTGCTACTGTAGGCTAAATGATAGAACAGCTATTTCCATGTTAAAATGTTATGGGATGCATTTTCTCCATGTTTTTGATGGTAAGCCACTCTGTAGGCTACATTATGATCAAATAGCCACAGTAGCCTACTGGCCAATGATAAACTGTAACTTAAAGCGGGTACAGTGTTCCCAGTAAACGCGCTGGAAGTTTCACAAAGTTCAAGTTTGCGCTCAGCAGACCTGAAATTTGCTCAGTGGCTAATGTTTTTTGAGGGAACATTGCTTATGGGTAATGTGAACGAGGCTTTAGTGTTGATATGTTAAATACCTATCCAGGCATTGTAAGATCTGGCTTGCGTCAGCAACGCCTGGGCAGAGGAACAAGCCCATATTCTTCTCAGCATCAAGTTGCATATAATATGCATTTTGATAAGCAGTCAATGCACAACATTCTTAATGCAATCGCAGTGAAAAAACACTATTGAAAGCAGCTTGATGGCCTTTATTATTTGTTAAAAAGAGGGGGATCCAGCTTTCCATGGCTACTACATTTATTCTCAACTCCTAATAATGAGTGATCTGCGCTGTTTAAAAGGGATGGTTCAACAGAATAACAAAATGACATTGGCTTCCTTACCCTGTAAGCAGTTTATGGCCAAGTTAGACAGCAATCCATGCTTTGGTTAAGTTTCCATGGCACTGTTTCCAAATGCTAATGCTTCTTTAGCATTTGTGGCACAAATCCCATGCAAGTTATGGTACCTATATTAGCATTTTTGTGCATTATATCCAAATCATCTAGTGACTTTGTTGAGCTACACAATCAATTTAAAATACTTTAGAAACATTTAATGTGAGCTTTAGGAAGTGAGCTTTAGGAAATGAAAGAACTCTACGAAATGAGAAATGATTGGAAATGACTACTTTTCAGTCCCCTCATTGTGCACTATACTTCTATAAAGGCCATGAATTTCTGTCACTTGTGATTTTGTATTTTGGCTTACTCAGCATCTGAAATATCTGACTCAAGCATGATTGTAGAATTGAGTGACCTGAATGACAGTGTCTGTATTAGCTCCATTGTCACTGTCCTTCATTCTGGCCCCCTTTCCATCCCATTTAAAGTCTCACTGTCTGAATGATAGTGATTATGTAGACACTACTAGACAGTCACCCTCATGGAAAATGAACTGTTTTGTGCAGCGTAGTCATCCTGCATATCTGGATGCCATGTTCGGGGACATCTCTGTGAGGTCATCTGTGTCTTGTCTCTGTCCAGGACAGAGTGCTGACTGTTCACACACTCAGGACAGTTTGTCTCTCTCTAGAATGACCAGTCAACAGAGGATCTGCACATAATAGGAAGTCAAGATCTATCTTATCTACAAGGGAAGGTATGTACATTAGTGCTTAAAAAGTTGTAATGATTTTATATGGACATTTGTCTAACCAGATTATTCTGTAATCTTTGCATTGTTATCCCTCCCTGGGAAATTGGATTCTATGCATTCAGGTACCTTTTGTTCTGAAAATATTTGCGTGAATAACATTTGATATTTAGTCATACCTAGCCACAAGGGGGAGCTCTCAGCTTGCTGTTGAGTATTTGTATTTGTATTTATTAAGGATCCCCATTACATTTCATAACACTTTTCACATATCTGTTACATTAGGGGAAACGTAATCCATATTGAGTAAGGTCATATAAAATATGGTTGTTTGAGGCTGTTTCGTGCACATCTTAGGCATGTGGCAAAGCAGGTTAGTTGTGCTCAAGGTTTCCATGTTCTCTGTCTCCATTACATGTCCTTACTCCCTGTTCATAGTGTTACATAACATTTTCAGGTGTAGGATGTAGGCCCAACCATAGATACACTCCACCAGCCACACAAAGAGCCTCATACACAGCCAAGGGGGAAACGCTGTTATTTGAACCCCTGCACCAGAGCGACTAACTTTATTCAAGGCATTTGCAATACTGTACCATGAGATGATGCAGGCACTTACCTCAGAGACACACAGACATGTCATTAAACTCCCTCGTGATGCACGATTGTCCCTAACAATGAGCCAAAGTTACTTCCAGATGTCTTAGACAGTACAGAGTAATCTACATGCAGCCTTATTATACAGGAGGCCTATTAATATGCCATCTTCCCTACTGCTTATTAATACATCTGACATTTTTATAGGAATCAACATAGTTAATTTCTTCACTTATTCTCATTCACTATTTTGATAATCAGGTCTTAAGTGATGCAATAACAGCCGGACGGCAAGGGATTGATAGATTGCATAGAAAACTGGCCTTGCATTCAGGCAATAATTGCTTAAAATCTATAGCGTAGAATCCCGTATTATCGACATATTCAACAGCGTTTAAGAAATATATTAACAGTGTTATCTTGTGATCAAGCCTTCAATGTTTTGTGATTATTGGTGTCGTAAAAATGTTAGCTAACGGTTTAGCAATTAGCAAGTTTGACATTATTTGAACATATTACTGTTATCTGCTTTTGATAAGCGGTTAAGCAAAAAAATACGTCCCGTATTATCTGTATACGGCCCCCAGTTATTGGGAACCTTACTATTTTGTTCAATTACAAGATATATCCGTTTAATTTTGTTGAAAAAAGAGACACCAACCACGTACCCGAAGTGTTACTAGATAGTTGACTAGTTGGCTAGTCTTCCGGTAAAAAATAATGACTTGCCTGTCAACTTTTCATTGCGTAGCCCGGTGCGCCCTCTTGTGGACTCTTAAAAAATGGTTCTTCACCAACATATTCAGTGTTGTAACCAAATGAAATATGAGTATTAATAATTTACATCAAATACACTTTAATTTCAGTTATGTGCATTAACATAAAACAATGAAAACACTGGAGTTTGTGTTGCAGAGGTGCACTTGGAAAGTAAAGGAAGAAATACACAAAGTGGGTTCAATAAATATATATATTATATTTTAGACATTTATTTTTTGAACAAATAAATAATTTCATATGAACACAAACAAAAAAACTATTAAATCTCGACCTCCATCCCTATATTGTCACAAAAATCACAATAAAAATCCAGCTCCACCGCTACCTCTTGATCCCACTGCACACACCTGCAGTGGAACCAGTGCTGGCAAAAAGTCACAGCACACCCATGGCACCTCGGATCTACACTCCTGAGAGGAGCTTGCAGGCGGATCACGCTCCCGCAGCGAGCACAGCAGGTGGTGTCTTCTTTTATAAAAATTAAATAATAATACAAATTGATTAATATGGTTTTGCAAAATGTAGAAGTTCTTCAACACCAATAGTAATTGATACAACTGAGAGAGCGAGAAAAACAGATTATGAAGTACCTGAGAGTGGTGCCATGGGTGGTGTGACAGATGTGACCGGTGTAGCTTTCTCTTCCTTTCTGTGCTGCAGTTTGAAGAAAAAGTGGTGTTAGACAGAGCATGTTGCATAAAAACCCCTTTTTCAACTTTTTACATCAATACCTCTGGAGGAAGCTGCAGGGGTTTTGGAGGAGGTGGAGATGATTTGAGGGCTGGTGCTATGTACTGTAGATATATAAAGATATATATATATTTTTTTTACATTGCTGTTTTATAAAACAGATAACAAACAGTCATTTGTTCGTAATTTAACATGTGTTTACCTGTGGAGGTGGTGGTATTCAAATTGCAGGGGCAGGGACACCAGACGAGGCTGCTATGGTGGTGTGACCAGGGGAGACGGAGGAGGCAGTTGGTCCAGAGGAGGCCGTGTTGGTGGTGACAGACATGGGGGGTGGTGTGCATGGGGTGGTGGTGGACAAAACCGCCGACGATGGCTTGGAGGAGCTGGTGTTTGTAATGGTGGGGTTGAGGGGCGACGATGGTGTGGCCGGGAGAGTAGGCATGTGGCCTTCTTCTGCAGCTGGGGACTCCGGCCGCTCCTACAGGTGTTGCACACTGGGAGGCACTGGCAGTGGTGATGCAGCTGTCAGGAGTGGTTCCAGCAGGGGGTCCAGCAGAGGCGATGGCGTCGATGGTCTCATCCATGGCAGCCCTCCCTGTGCCCTCTGTGTTCTGAGGGCTGCCCGACGCTCTTTCTCCTCTGCCCCGGCCCTCTCCTTCTCACCCCTCTCCTGCCACTGGCGCGTGTATTCCTCCCCGGTGAGGCATGTGGCGACCACAGGGAGTCTTCTGTATCGGTCCAGCCGATACTTCAGGCCCAGTAAGGATGTGCCCCAGGTCCTTCGCTATCAGCCCCCCTCTATTAGGGGGTGCTCTTCTAGAGCTAGGGATAGGACTGGAGCAGCGGCTGGGACTGGGGCAGGGGCTGAGGGTCCTCCTGTGGTCGCTGGGGAGGAGGTGCTGATGGATGGCACAGTGCTGCTGGTTCCAGTAGAGGCGGGTGTTGGGACCCGGTAGGGTCCGAGACGGCATTAAACGGGACCCTTCAATGGCTGAAGGGTCAAAAGGGAAGAGGCCACACTTCTTAAACCCTTCCACCACATAGCGCATGTCCTTGCATCGCTGGTACGGGTAGCGGAATACTCTGGCAAATTCGGTTTTGTTTACCATGTACATTTACATTACATTTTAGTCATTTAGCAGACGCTCTTATCCAGAGCGACTTACAGTTAGTGAATACATATATCTATTTTTTTATACTGGCCCCCCGTGGGAATCGAACCCACAACCCTGGCGTTGCAAAAAGCCATGCTCTATAAACCGAGCTACATCCCTGCCGGCCATTCCCTCCCTACCCCGGACGACGCTGGGCCAATTGTGCGCCGCCCATGAGTCTCCCGGTCGCGGCCGGCTGCGACAGAGCCTGGATTCGAACCAGGATCTCTAGTGGCACAGTTAGCACTGCGATGCAGTGCCTTAGACCACTGCGCCACTCAGGAGTATACTCATGTATATGTAGGAGTGGTCAAAATGGCTAAGGTGGTGTGACCAGTCTGGTCGCTACGAAACCCAGACTCATCGCAGTTATAGATTTGTCTGGGTTTCTCCCTCAACCCACTCTCCTCCAAGTGCTTCTCATAAGAAGTGAAGAAGGTGTCCATCGTCGGACGTGTGGCACACTCAGCTCTCCCCCTGTCCAGGGTGTCCGGCCTCCTCATGCTTAGGTTCTTGTGCCTCCTCCTGAACATTTTCCCACCACCTCTTTCCCCCGTGGTGGGATTGTTTCCCTGGGTGCCGAATAGAATATATAATTGTCCATCCAGGATGAAAATGTTTGTTTTGGCATCACCATACACATCCACATTACATCACACACATTGATAACAGTCAGTCCAGCATTTACATACATAAACACATAGCACACCAAATACCTGCGTATTTGTCTGCGTATTTCATCAGCCTCTGTCTGGTGAAGGGGAACCCATGGCTGGCGCAGTAGATACAGTACTGCACCAGAGACTTTTCATCCTCTGGTGCAAGCAATGTGGGTGGTCCACTGCGACAACCATGGGTCACCCGGCCGCTCAGCCTGTCCGCCAGGGTCTGCCGAGGTACACCATGCACCTTGGTAGATAAGAAAAGAAAACTGTTACTAGCAGATAAAATTCACATACACATGGTAATCTCCTAAAAACAAAAGATGCCTAACCTTGGCAGCCTGGCGGATAGCCATCCCTGCCCCGCAGTCCTCCATGGCATGGAACATGTCCACCTCACTCCACTGCTTCCTCTTGACTTTCTCCATGCTGCAGTGGTAAATACATGTAGCTAAATAACTTGGCATACTATACACATTTTAGAAAGATAACTCAATCTGAATATGTATAAACATTTACATTTCAAAGCTAACGCATTGAAAGGTGATGAAAGTTTTCACAATAACTGAAAGTGTACCCACGTTTTTTGTTTGATGTTATCTGTAATGAAAATTAGTGTCCCAATTAGTGTAATATTGATGCATACATTGTACCATTTAACTAAATACTGCCTCTATGTAGCTGTTGTAAGATGAAATATAGCCAACAGTGATAGGTGTCGAAAAGTTCATGGTTTAAAGTTCCAAATACATTTTTGCAGATTGTGCAAAACGCCTCCGTCAGAGGACTCCAATTTTGATACGGTAAAGCTTGACAACATGCAGCTGTTTTCGTGATATGTATTATCTAACACTTACAATTTCTTTCCTTTTGCTTACTTAGCAGTTCTATCAACATTTAGCAACTAAGATAGCAACATTAGAAAATCCGTTAGCTATATTTCAGAGGTAAAAAGTTGGATATTAAATTAGGTGTGGTCTGTCGCGCAGTCGAATTTACAATATGCAGCGTGTTCCACAAAATGTGTACATATAACTTTTTTTAAAACTCTCAAAACCTAACTTAACTTACATAAATTGCACTGAAAATCGGTGGTCAGCTAGCTAAAAGGGTGTCGTTAGTCACAAAACTTACCGTTATTTTTCAGTCCATTTAAATGTTGAGCTCGAGGTGATTCAATCCTCCAACCGCTAGAAAGTGTCCGAGGTCAGGGGGTGTCTGATGTTTGGGGAAAATTAGCTAGTGTTCTCCCTACCCTCCAACCTCCTGGAGCACATAGGTGTTCTTTGTATTGAAAACAAATGGAGAAAAAGTGGTATTTTCCCTTTGAGATGTTTCAGACTGAAGTCAACTATGCATAAACACTACATCACATGATGGCTGTTTAGCCCCACTCTAGAGGGAAAACGGCATCTGAGATCCAATCAACATTCTAGATGGGCTGTGTGACATAAACACACACACAAACACAAAATTGCACTCATTTTGCCACACTACATGCTGTACTTCTATATCATAGGTCTTGTTGTTAATCTCAGATCTCAAGGAACAATTTCAAAGCAAGGCAAAACATTGTCATTGATATCTGTATAAATCTATATGGATTCATTTATTTTACAGAACTGTATAACATACTGTACATGTTATCAGTGATTTGCAATTGCAATACATTTTCCTCTGATAGCAGTCCACATTCACGGCCCTCACTCTCTCTATTCCTCTTCGGGCCCCCCACCCCTAGGCTATAGTTGACACAAGAAAGACCATGATGGCCTTTCTGAAGCATGTGCAGGCCTTTGAACCCAAGATGGTCAAGGTCGCCGGGTGAGTCAGCCTGTCAAAGTTTTCCGTGTTCACGGGTTGGAAATGATGAGCCTGTGACAGCAGCAGGAACAAGACGTCACTCTTCCCTAGTTACAGCAGGGTCTGGAGATATGCATTCCTTCTGTCACCATACTTCTATTTACATTTCTCTCAGGTTGTAAATAAGGTTTGTGATTGTGTTTCATTGCTTGAGTATTCATTGCTTGTTAGTATTGCATTTTTTGCATGAATCAATCCATGTGTATTCAACACTATTGTTTAGATTTAGAATGGTATAGGTTCTGTACTGTATGTGCCCCTTTGACGCTTCCGTAACCAGTGTTGTTCCTATCTGAATGATAATAGCTACACTATCGTCATCTTCACTATAATGTAGTCATACACTGTTTATGGAGTATCACTTTAAATGGTTGTCATTTGAGATCAAGTCCAATCTCTTCCGCATGATTTATTGCAAAGATTAGCTGAATTAATGGTTGTAATGTCATGTCTGTTTCCTGGTGAAAAGGGTCTCTAATGTGGTTGGAAGCCTTCCAGACTGTAAGTGCATCTCTATTAAATGTCATCTAGGATTTCAGTCATCCTTCAGTCATCCTTCAGAACAAGATTTATACTGTATATCTCAAGTTACTCATATAATCTCAGTCTAAAGCCAAGGTGGTTTTGAAAACTGAATTAAGTTGTATTGTAAATGTATGTTTAACGTTTAATACATTACAAAGGCTTTGTTTGAGGTTGGTATTTGATCCTGAGACATTTCAATTAGATGTTCTACTATACATACATGATATAACCCCTGGCATTGACTCAGGTTTTAATGTATGGTTTATTCAGACCATGTCTACATTTTTAACCTATATCATTCTATGTGTCTTATTTCCCTTTAAAAAATTGGGGTTTGAATTCCTACCTTTTTTTTTCGGGGGGTCATCCCTTTGGGATACAATTTTTCTGTGACCTGAAAGTAAGGCTTAAGGTATTTTCACTCTTGAAGACACATTCCCTTTTGTAAAGAGCTTTTTTAAGAGATAAAGAACCAGGAGCAAGAATAAAAAAGTCAGTCAAAGAACACGTCTCTCTCTAAAACCAAACGACAAACATTTCCCCGGGAAGAGTTTGCTCTAGGCAAATCCACAAGTGCATCCTTTTAATTTAAAATTTTACCTTTACAAACGGGATCACCTAGGGGCCGGGTCTCTTTCGCAAGGAGCCCCTGCAAATACAATCATAGAAAAAATCAGATTGTACAAAACAACAAAATACAGCCAGAAAACAATAAAGAAAAACCCACTTCCACAGCAATCCATCAATGCCAGAGTATAAAAAAAATTATACGGGGGGAAACAAGTGGGACCTTGAATTTTCTTACGGAGCCACCCCCTTAGTTCCCTTTGGCTGTGGTTTCGGGTTGTTTCATGCGAAGACCCGCCACAACCCATCTTCAATGCTCTTATGGGGGAAAGGAGGTTGTTGGCCCAAAGATCTAGCGATAATGGCCCATCCTCCTCCCCCAATCGGTGCGTCGTCCTTTCCCCCTTTTTTGCAGAAAAGCACCCCCAAAGAATGATTTTCCACCTCATGCTTCAGGTTGGGGTGGTGTTTTGGGGGTTGTACCACCCTCTTTCTTCCCCCAAAACACGGCGAGGGGAATTTTAGACCAAAAGCTATGTTTTTGTCTCATCAGACCCCATGCCTTCCCCATTCCCCTTGGATCCCAAGGGTCTTTGGGGAAAACTTCAGAGGGGCCCGGGAAATGGCGGTTTTGGCGGGGGACCTTGCGTGCGCTGCGGATTTTAATCCATAGGCGTAGGTGTTAAAATTTTTTTTTGAGACTGTGCCCCAGATCTCTTCAGGTCTTTGCCAGGCCCCGCCGTGTAGTTCTGGGCGATCCCACACCTTCCTCATGTCTTTGATCCCCACGAGGTGAATCTTGCATGGCCCCCAGACCGGGTGTTTGCCGTATCTTGAATTCTTCCTTTTCTAATATTCGCAACAGTTGTTCCTTCTCCCCAAGCTGTTTGCCTATTGTCCTTACCCCATCCCAGCCTTGTCAGGTTACCTTTTTATCCCGATGCCTTTACCAGCTCTCGGGTTTTGGCCTTTGGAAGGTGGAGTCGGTTTGATTGATGTGTGGCGGTCTTTTTACAGGTAACAAGTTCAAAAGGCAGAATACAGGAAATAGTAAGAAACAGAGGTCTTAAAGAAAAACTAACAGGTCTGTGAACCCGGGAATTCTTACGGGTTTTTTGTAGTGATCAATTTTGTCATGCTAAAATGAAAATTTAAATTAAAAAAAATCATACAATGTTTTTTCTGGATTTTGTTTTAGATTCCGTCTATCACAGTTGAGTGTCTATGAAAAAAATTACAGCCTCAAATTTCTTTGAAATGGGAAAACCCTGCAAAATCGGCAGTGTATCAAATACTTGTTCTCCCCACTGTAATAATATATATATTTGTGTGTGTGGCGTGTGCTTTGGCTTTTGGTTGCAGGGCCTCTGGGAATGATGCGTTGGGGCGATGTATATGTGCACCGTATTTTGGATTATCTGTATTTTTTTGACTCTTGCACTCCCTCTCCAACACTCCATGTTAAAAAGTTCGGCTTTCTTATTTTAAACATTAGGGGGAACCTATTCTATTTAAAGACCTGTCTAAAGGAGATACTCAATTTTTTAAACCTTCAGACTCTTTAACAGGAAATTGTGGGCGGTGAGTTATGCCGCCCTTCAATTTCATGTACAGTGGGGAAAAAAAAGTATTTGCCCCCTGTATTTTGTGCGTTTGCCCACTGAAAAAGACTGATCATCAAAATTTTAAGGGTGGGTTTATTTAACATTGAGAAAGAAAAACAACAAAAAAATTTCCAAAAAAACGCATGTAAAAAATGTTATAAATTGATTTGCGTTTTAATGAGGGAAAAAAGTTTTTGCCCCCCTCCAATCAGAAGATTTCGGCCCCCGGGTGCCCCTTTTGAAAAGGGTAAACTGAGTTTTGGGAGCACACTAAACCCCGTGTTTGGGGAGAGGAAGCTGCCTATGCCCCAAGAACACCATCCCCACCGAAAACAGGAGGGGGGAACTTAGCTTTGGGGTTTTTTTCGATTTAAAATTTAGAAAGTGAAAAATGAAAAAAAAAGCCCTTATTTAATAAATGGAACTTTCCTATTTTCTTCACCTGATTTTTATACACTACACTTGAACACCAAAAAGTCAATCGTTCACCACCGATTATTTTGACCCCACGCGTAAAACTCTCCAGACGCTCAGGCCTCAGACTTGGCGAAATTTCCCCTTCCTACGGGACAACGACCCTAAGACACAGCCAAGAAAACGCAGAAGTGACAAACCTGACAAGCTTGAGGGATCTGCAGAGAAAAATGAGAGAAGCCCCCCAAATACGGGTGTCCAAGCTTGTAGCGTCATACCCAAGACATCGGCTGTAATCCTCCCAAAGATGCTTCTACAAAGTACTGATAACGTGATATCATTTTTTTTTTGATAATTTGAAAAAATGTCAAAAACCTATTTTTGCTTTTCGTTAGGGGGTAGTGTGTGAGATTGGAAAAAAACTATTTAACATTTTTTAGAGTAGGCTGTACGTAAAAAAAATGTGGAAAAATAAAGGGGTGAATATTTTCCCGAAGCACTGTATCCCTTTCTACACAGCCCAAACCCAAAAACACACTAATTTCCCACCCCTGTTTTTTTAAACCACCCTTTTCATTATCTGAAAAGGGGAAGGGGGTTAAAAACAGGAAAAAAAAAAGCCCCTAAAGACTAGTATGATTCAAAATTGCTTTTTCACAGACACAAAAAAAAAACAGGGTGGTCTGTGTGAAGGGCTGCTTTATTGCAAGTAAATTTTTTTAAAACTTCCATTTTTTAACCCCCCCTAATTTGCCCCCAGGGTTTTTATCCCCCACCCCCCCCCCCTTTAAAATTTCCCATTACCACTTTTGTAAAAAAAGGGTTTCCACAAATAGGGGAAATTTTTTTAAAAGGGGGTTTCAAAACATTTTTATAGGTAACAAAAAACATTTTCAATTGAAAGGTTATTAAAAACTACTTGTTTTTTACCCCCACTCTAAGTGGGGGACTTGGTTTGGTATTATAAAAAAATAAAGTATGCACTCACAAACTGTAATGCCGGAAAAGAGTCTCTAAAATGACAAAAAATGTAATGTATTTGGGTAAAAAAAAGGGTTCCCGACGAAAAATTTTTTTGGAACCCCTGTTTTAGCACTCTTATCCAGAGCAATTAAAGTCAGTGCTTTCACAAAGGGTAGATAAAAAACCAAATCACAGTCACAGCAAAAAAATTTTTTTAAAACCGTTATGAGGAATTTTGTTGTAGTTAAACTGTTTTTTTGGTTGTGTCGAAACGAATAGGCTAAGTGAAAAGGGGAGTGTTACTCCTTTTCCCTTTTTAATAAGTAAAACTTTTGAATTTGACAAAAGAAAAATTCTTGCAGTTGAAATAATTTTTATTATGTTTCCCTTTAAAAACGTCTGTAAACATGAACTTTAAAAGCTTTAAACAGTTTGCCAGCTTCCCTGCCCAGTCGCCTCCCCTCAGCTTTGTGGGGGGTGAGAGTAGGATAGAATGGCGGGGGTGGGGGAGGGGTAAAGGGGGCAGACGGGGATATGGGGACATGGCACCGGGTGGTGGTACAGGGGGGATACCGCTTTTGGACAGGGACGGAGTGAGGGGGCGGGGGGGACCCTGGGACACCGTAGCCTGCCCCCCTCCTTGCTCCCCGCAATCTCAATACCCTTTGGGTTTTGGTATTTTAATCTCTGGAAAAGCGAAACTAGACAAAAAATGTGAAACCAAAACCAACTTCAGTGATTAAATTTAAAATCAACACCAGGCAGACCTTAAAAAAGAACACTAAATTTTAGTCGCGGAAGCTGGGAAAATGGGGTACAAATCTATATCTTTTCTTATTATACCCCATCTTTCCCCCCCAAATTTGTGTTTTTAAATTTGCTATTACGATCTTGTCTCTCGCTGCAACCCCCAAAAGGGCTAGGGAAGGAAAAGGTAGAGACATGGCCCTCCGAAACAACATGATCCGCCAAGCAGCACTGCTTTTTAAAACCCCTAATGCCCTTTAAACCGGAAGCCCCCGCCCCAATGTTGGGAGGAAAACCGTTCACTGACCCCCAATCACTTGCAGGGCCCCACCCCCACAAAGTTGCTAGAGCGCGATGACCAAAGGGAAAAGGTCCCCGGCCAAACCCCCCTCCCCCGCCCTAGGGGGCCCCCATCAGGCGGCTGAAATGAGGTAAAATTCTACCGGTGCATTTATTTATTTATTGGACGAGTCATGTTTCCGGGATGACCTACACGGGCTTTTTTTTTAAATTTGGGAATAGGGGTTTTGTTTTGGGCCCTAGATGCCAAATCCGCTTTCAGATAGGGGGTGGGACTTTTTTGCTATCAAAAGGATCCGCCCAGGTTCGCCCCAACTGGGCCCCAAACACCAACCTGCCCCAAAACCAAAAGATAGCTTTCACACAAAATTTGTTTCGGGGCGTGGGATTAACACATTTAAAACTGAGAGGCAGTACCGCTGTTAGCGTAGGAAACTCACCTCTATGTAGGTGCTCGGAGGTTTGGGGCCGGGATCAGGGAGTCGTCCAGAGCCTGCGGGGGAGCTCCTCAAACTTCTTCGAGACCCAGTAGAGTTGTCCCCTGACGTGCTCTAAAAAACGGGGGATTGATTAGTCAGGAAACCCACCAACCGTAAACTCTTTAATGTGGACAACAATATTTGCCTTTTTTAGTGTCAATTTTAACGTGAAAAATATTGGTAGGGTAAACTCAAAAAAAAAGCCAATATGCATCGAAACCACTATAAAACACTTGAATAAAACCCAATCCCACAAATAAATTTCGAGCCACAACAAACATAACATGGGGGTCATGATGAGTTCAGGGGGCTACCTCCCATATCTTTATTCTTGTTGCAGGGAAGACCCGGTAGAAGCATCTTTTATACATTTTCCGTTTTTTTTTACTTCAGAATCTTTTTTCAGCTGGGTCGAAATTTTGATAATTGGGATTGGCACACTGCCAAAACACTATTCGGGGGTCTCCTGCCTGTTACAAAGATGCCCCGGAAGAATAAAGCAAAAAGTTTAAAAAGCTACTCCCGTTCATCCATTGCTAGTTGCTTTTCTGATATTACAGTCTAAAAACATCAAAAAGCCCCTGTATAGTGCTAAAAAACGTATTCCTCCACCCTCGGTTGAATTTTCTATTTCAGCATTTAACTGAGGCCAATTTTATTTTTAGGGGCTGATGGCCCCGTGACTTCGATCTTTTTTTTCCCTTTAAACAAGTCGAAAAGTATATGCTGGGACAAATAAACATAATTCTTTAATTTTTCGCAACTAAAAAACCCGGGTAAACTTTTATGAGTTGACATCAGTCTTCAAAGTTCCCGGAAATAATTATTTTCTGTGACCAAGACCTTGACCTTCTTGAAACCTATGGCCCCCCAAAGGGGCTAAGCTGCCTAGAACACCAGTACGTGCGCAAAAACCCCTTTTCCCAAAACAAGTGATATGCATTTCACAAAAGATTTTTCTTTTAAAAAATTTTTTTTAAAAAGGGGGGATTTGAGTCATGATACTTTTTTTCTGATTGACTATAATCAACAAAAGTACTTTGTTAAAGGCCCTTTTTACCATGTCACAAATGACCCCAAAAACCCCCCTATTGTGAACGGAGCTTGTGCAGGGATCTGCAGGTTCTGTGAATTGAATTTAAAAACGAAACCCTTTTAATCCCCTTGAAATGCATTTAAACCAACGCCACACCTGCTAATTTCCCCTCCAAAAATGAACCTTTTGGAAAAAAAGTATTTTTTAGAGCGGGCTTTTTCAAAGGCTATACCTACATGGCCCCTATATCAACCGAAATAGCAAAACCAACAGATTTTAGTAGCATAGTGGAAACGGGGCTAGGCTATAGGGGGAAAGCGGGGGTTGCCCTCTGCATTTTTTGGGCTCCCCCAGGGGGCAATCTTTAGTAGATCACCAACAAATTTTTTCAGAATTTTGGCTACGTATAAATTTCCACTTATATAATGCCTAAATTCCTTTAAAAAAAATCCCCTTAATGAAATATAACACGTTACGTTCAAAATGTGGGTACTCTCCATCTGGAGAGCGGGCCCAAGGTTGCACCTTTGATAAAGACCCTGGTCACTTAAAGGCCCTTTTTGCATTTGTTTGTAGAATCTGTGTTTTTTGGTGGGGTGGAAAAAAATTTTACACAGCCGTAGCCAAAAAATATTCCCCTTTCATTTTTATCGGGTATCAAATGACTATACTTCTTTGAAGAAGTAGCTAAGGGAGGGGGGGCCCTAGACTACTTTTCCTCCCAAAGACTAAAAGTATTTGCTTTTTTACAAATTTTCGGGGAATGCATGATGGTTTTTTGATGTGCAACATGTCAGAATAAATCCGAAAAACAGATCTTTTTTTGGCTCAGAATTTAAGACTTTAAGGGCCCTTTTAAATCGGATAAATAAATTTTAAAGACAAAGGGCCCCCGCGGACACTCTGGTGAATCATGATTCTTTCAGTTCATTTAAACGTTCCCGGCAGGGGGACCTGCTTTCTGGGCATTACTGATGAATGCTCGAAGATTTTTTTTGATTGAATGAGTCGAAAAGTCAGTCGAAAAAAATATCCAAATTCCATCACTGCCCCCCATTAATTAACTTACCACATGAATTGAGATGGGGAAAATCACCAAAACCCAAGAAAATAAAGAGGGTGACCCCTGGCTACCCCCACCGCAAAAACCCTTTTATGAGGCTAAAACAGCTGCTTAGGTTGCCTTTCGGGGGAAAAAAAACATTCAAAACGGGAAGAACCACTATGCTTTATTGCAAAAGTGAGGGGTGTATTGATACCCAAAAAGTGAAATTAAAAATTTCCCCATGCTCAATGGGATTTTAAAGTCTGTCCCCTTTTCTTTGCGGGCTTTGGAAAATTCCCGGTTTAGGGGTGAATCTGTGTTAAAATTTCTTTGCTCACTGGGGGCCCTCACAGAAAATTCTTTGTGGGTTACAGAGATGGGTAGTCTTAAAAAAATCATGTTAAGGGAAAATAAAAGAGGGGTTTGCGTTCTATGGAAAAAATCATTGACTTGGAAAGGGTGCTCCACAATGCGTAGCAGATGTAACTAATTCCACAGTTTTCTGTCACGGATTCTGCGAGGCTGCCCCCCTCCTTGTCGGGCAGCTTCGCTTTTTCCGTTTCCCGGGTACAGCTGCCACCGCGAATTTCCGTAGTTTTTGGTCGGTCTTTGTGGCACCTTTTCGTATTGATTATGATTATGTCACTATAAGTTTCCCTTTGGGTTGGTTTTGCAGTTGTGTGAAATTTTCCCCGCCGCGATTGTGTCTCGTTAGATTTTTTGTTTTTTACCGTGTGTGCGAAATCGTTCGCCCCTTTTGTTCGGGCCTTTTTTTTTTATTTTGTGCTTCCTAAGTAAATCTTTTGGATTAGCCTCCTTGTCCTGCGTTGACCCCCCACTGCACCCACATCATTTTACGTGACAGTTGCAAATTTTCCAAGAATGCATAGAGCGCCGAGTTGTTTTCCCATTTCTACCATGGCTTATTTAAACTTTCAGCTAAAAATGTTTTCATTTGGCATAAAAAAGTGTTCAACACCCATAAATACTAGAAATTTCACTAAATCACATAGTTTCCTTCACCAAACAAACAGCTTGCTATTTTGCAAACCAAAAAAATCTCCTTGCTTGTATTAGAAAATAAATTTCAAAAAATGAAATAAGGGTTTTAAATTGGACTTTTTTTCAAGCCTCAAAAACTACAACATTTAAAATGAACTAAGTCTTTAAATTTCTATTGGCTTTATAGGGAAAAAATTTAATGCTCTAGAATGCCCTTTAAACCCAATAAAAAACGAGTCTTCAACAATCCCAAGGTATAAACACTATTATACATGGGGGGTTTTCGGCCCGAAGCTGATTTTTAAAAGCGTTTATCCCAGGGGTATACAAACATGTTTTTTACTGTCAAATTATGTTAAAGCCTTTTTTATAATGCATAAGGACCTGGGGTTTTGTGGAAGGGCCAAATCCCACACCCCCTTGTGCCTATTGCACAGAGGAGCCCATGGAACTTATTAGCGCTTGTTAAGCAAAATGTTTTCCTGAACTCTTGGTTTGGGAAACAAGGCGTTGAATATTTTTGACCCCAAAACTTTTTAAATTCTCTTTTTTTATTAATTTGTAAAAAAAAATACATCCATTTTGGCAAAATGAAATAATCCTTTTTCAATTCAGGCGTAACAAAAAAAATGGGGGAAAAAGTCAGGGGTGTGAACCCTTTCAAAAGGCCTGTCATGATAAAAAAAATAGATCGTTTTTACTACGGGGACGCGGCCTATTTTTAAAAATAATTTGCTTTTTTATTTTACCGGAAAACGGTCCTGATGCATCTGAGGGTCAGTTCAGCGGAGGGTAGTCTCCAAAACTAGCGAGGTTGAGAGCAGCAGAGGTCCGCCTCTCACAGTCCCTGCTCTCCCTCTTCCCCCGGTGAACTGACCAAGGAGAGGGGGAAATGTCTTCCACCGATGGCGAAACTCAAAAAGCACCGCATTTTTTCTGACTCATGCAAAAATTCATGTTTTTCCCCATGACCAAAAAAGTGAATTTTCCCTTTATTAAAATAGACATGATGAGCAAATGACAAAAAAAACCAGGCCTTTCGATACACTTGGCAACCATCATTGCACGCTGGTTGTAGAGCGAGTGGAAGTGGGGAAACAATTTTTAGGTTTGAAAAAAAGTGTTAAATAAAAACAGTGTGACTGCTGAATAAAAACTACAACATGAACTCAAAAAGGGGCTGCTCATTGCTGTATTTTGACGTCTTCCTTGGCATGGTTCTAAAGTTTCTAAAATTCACAGCTTTTATAAAACTCTGCTGTGGTGGGGTCGTGGAAGTCGGCAGGGTGATTGAGCCCCATTGGGTCGTATTGGCTCACTTGATTTATCTCCGTCCACGGGTAGGCAGAGTTTTAGACAATCAAGGGTTAAAAAGGGGAAAAGACTTTTCCTACCTGGGGGGCAGGCACTGAATAAAGTCAATTACCCCCAACACGAAGAATATTTTTTTATTTTAATAAACACGAAGAAAGGCTTTGGTCACGTTCCTTTGCCAACGTTGCATGCTAAACCAATGGTTGGTGCCGCCATGGGCTGACAGTTTTCTATAACATTATAGTTACTGATATTGAAAACCTATCGGGAATGCGTCAGCAACGCTGGGCGGGTGCACCTAATTTTGGATTTCTACAGACTTTTTGTATTTTGATAGGAATGCTTGAGTCACCGGTGGAAGCCCTTTTGAATTGAGATCCCCCCCCCAGAAGCAACAAAAAAATACCTTTTTGACACACACTTCACCGAGAAGTAAAAATCTGCATTATCTCCGTAAGTCCCTAAAAATGGGATCTCCCCTACAATTTGGCACAGATTTCTTATTTAAGAAAAGAAATAGCCTTTGTCCTTTACTGCAGCTTTTCCGCGTTTTTTGAAATTTTTTGCTGCACAAGGCATGTATGCATTTGTGGCCCAAAATTTGGAAACTATAGATAGAACTAGGGTAATGCAGTAAACAGCTTCATTTAAAGCAAAAATGCTTTTGGAAAGCTCATGCCCAAAAACCATAAAAATTGGAATTAGAATCTCTTGAAAAACTGTATGCCTAAAAAAAGGTTTTGGGGGAAAAAGGTTCAAAACTCCCATACCCTGTAGCTGTTTTTTTTTCCCCAACTCTTAACTAACAAATAAGAAATTTTCCTAGTAAAATAAGCAGGGGGCCCAAACCTGGGCAAAACACGTGAGCAGGTAGATTATCAGCCCACACGGGGAGAGGAGGAAATTTTATTTTTATTACATTCTTTCTAAAGACGCAAGGGCATGAACCCACGGACAATGGGAGTTTTTTAAATGTTTGGGGGTTTGAAAATATTAGCAGCATATCCAGGCCCAAAAAGTTGAACAAAAACCATTTCTCGGGGAAAATTGCACTAAATAAAAATTTAAAAAACCTTAATGATTTACCGCTAGAATTTGGGCAATTTTCGAAGGGGAGGCATAACTCGATGAGGCAACTTACCACTGTTTGACTTGACCTTTCGCTTTTTTCCCACTCTGACCCACACTGGGGGCGCGGGGAAATTCACTATTCTAGGCAAGAAAATAAAAAGAGAAGTCAAGTGGACATAGCATAGCCTTTTTTTAATATAAAGAATCTAAAAGATGCACCCTAAAAGCAATCCCCATTGTAAAATAACCCCCCCTTACCCTTTGCCTTCTTCTTCCCTCTTTGTATTAACTCGCTTGTTCACTCCGCGCTCCTCCCCCCACGCCCCAGCGTCCGCAGTCGGGGATAGTGTAAATTTTGGGTCTGTTTGGTGCTTCTTCTACTCTCCTCCTCTGGTTTAGGCTGCCCGATCCCCCCCCCGGCACTGACGTCACGGTGGGGGTGAATTTCGATTCGTTTGGCGGGCCACCCCTTTTGGGCTCAAAATAGCTCCCCCCTTTCCCCTTCGACAGTGGAGCGTTAGGTTTTCCACTGCCTTGGGTTTGGTTGATGTTTTTGATCTCGACCCTTCCTGTTTGACAAACCCAAATATACTTACATGTCGTTTAATATAATATTCCTTTAAAAAGCTTACATACTTTGCAAGAAAAATTTTTCCCTAATAATCCTGTTTAAAGGGACACATCTGAACTCAGCTACCTGTGGGCTTAAATAATGCGAAAATCGCTATCAAAAAAACTTCTACCATAGCGCCATTTATTTTGCAAAGCCTTTCATCTGGTGGGCTAAAAAGCTTGTATGGAACACTATTTCAAACTGCATACTTTTTCCAAATCATTCACTTGCGCCCATGCTGCACATGTGCAATTAAAACACAGCTGAACCCCGATTAACCCTTTTCTGCCCTAAAAACCCCAAAGTTGCTCAAAAACCAGGGATGTTCGCGTATGCAAACTTCGTTTTTGACCTCACTCGTTTAAAGAAAAGCAGAGTAAATGTTTTACATGACTATTCCCCTACTCTGCCTGCTCCATAATCTTTTAATTTTAAAAATTATAGGGGCATGTAAACGTACTAAATGTATGTATGTACTGTTTTTAATCATGGAAGCTGTATCATAAGCCCTTTTCTAAACTGGCCCCAAAAACGAACATTTTAAAGGTACTTTCGGCTCCTGTGTCTAAAACAAAAAGCAACAAAAGAAAAAACTTTTGTTTGGACAACAAAGGGAAACAAAAATCCAAAAAAACCACATTGTCTCTCCGGGCGACAAAACATGGAACCCCATTTCTTCATTTGGGGTTCCTTCCCTGACGGAGAGAGCACCCGCCCCTAGGGTGTTTTTCCACAACAGGGGTTTCATTTTGGGTTCTTCATTTTATTTTTTGGCAAAATGATGGAAATGTGCTCGGGACCCGTCAGCCCCAAGGGGGACACTTTCCATTTGCACCAGTGGCTACGCCCCTGGGAAGGGGGAAGGGGAGGTCATTGCCCACAACACACACACAAACCTTAGTCCTATAATGTATTTCATGAAAATTTTTGATATGCATGATCATCTGGGGAAATGGACCCTAGGGGTGTGTGAAAAGGGGTTGGGGGGTAAATTCAAAAATTAAAATCAACCCAAAATTGAAATTTCAAATTTGCCAACCCCACAGAAAGCAAAAACTGTTTAAATTGAAAAAAAGTTAGTAAATTTTAATTAAAACCTTTTCAAAAAAAATTAAACTGAGACATAGTTCTTTGCTTTGACATTCGACCAGCAACCTTTCTTTTACTCCCCCAACGCTCCTACACGGTAATTACATGGGGAAAAAAAGTATTTAGTCACCCCATTGGAATTTCCCCCATTAAAAGTGAGAAGGCCGTTTTTTTCATAAAGGGTCCGTAAACTAGCGAAAAAAGAACTTTTTTTTCTCCAGAAAAATCACATTGTAGGATTTTAAAAAATTTATTTCCCCTTATGGGGAAAAAAAGTTTTTGGTCAATAACAAAAGTTTCTAAATACTTGTTATATACCTTTGTTGGCAATGACACAGATAAACGTCCCAAGGGTTACACACTGTTGCTGGGATTTTGGCCCCTTCCTCCATGCAGATCTCCTCTAAGGGGTGATGTTTTTGGGGGGGTCGCTGGGCAACACCACTTTTTAAATCCTCCCAAGATTTTCTAGGGGGAAGATTGGGGCTGGGTAGGCCACTCCAGGGCCTTGAAATGCTTTTTACGAAGCCACTCCTTTGTTGCCGGGCGGTGTGTTTGGGTCATTTTCATGCGAAAGACCCGCCCCGTTTTCTTCAAGCCCTTGGGGAAAGGGGGTTTTCACTCAAAACTCACGATACATGGCCCCATTTATTCTTTCCCTTTCCGGATCATTGTCCTGGGCCCTTGCGTAAAAAAGCCCCAAAGCATGATGTTTTCCCCCCATGCTTCACTGTAGTATGGTGTTTTTGGATGCAATCAGCTTCTTTGTCCTCAACACACAGTTTAGTTTTACCAAAAAATTATTTTTGGTTTTATCACCATATACATTCTCCCAATCCCTTTGGATCATCCAAAAAGCACTCTACAAAATTCAGACGGGCCTGACTGTACGGCTTAAACAGGGGGGCACGTCTGGGACTGCAGGGTTGAGTCCCTGCGGCGTAGTGTGTTTTCTGATGGGGGGCTTTTTTCTTTGTTCCAGCCCTGCAGGGCATTACTAGGTCCCCCCCCTGTGGTTCTGGTTTTTTCTCACCGTTCTTGTGTCATTTTGACCCCCCGGGGTGAATCTTGCGGGAGCCCCCGATCGGGGGAATTTTCAGTGGGCTTGTATGTTTCCATTTCTAAAAATTGCTCCCACATTTTTTCTTCAAAAAAACTGCTTCCCATTTCAATTCATCTTTTCCCAGCCTGGGGAGGTCACAATTTTGTTTTGGGTCCCTTTTAAAGCTCTTTGGGCTTGGGGCCTAGTGGAGTTTGGAGTGTGACGTTTGAGGTTGTGGACGGTGTCTTTTATACTGATAAAAAAGTTTAAAAAGGTCCAAATAAAATAAAGTGGAGGGCAGAGGAGCCTCTTAAAGAAAATTCAGTCTGTGAGAGCGAAACTTGCTTGTTTGTAGGTACCAAATACTTATTTCCCCCATAATTTTTTCAAATAAAACATAAAAATCCTACAAAGTGTTTCTGGAAAAATTCTTTCTCTTTTTTCTGCTAGTTACGGTACCTATGATGAAAAAAACAGGGCCCCTCTCATCTTTTTTAAATGGGAGAACTTGCCAATGGGGGTGATAAATACTTTTTCCCCCCTGTTATGACTATTGCCAAATTTAAAATTTTTTATATTTTTAGTATTACAAAAATTCCCTCAAATCTGTAATAAACACCTTCATTCCCCATTTTCCCCTCCTCTAAATTTCCCGTGTGGGTCATTTTACACTAAATAGTAGGACACAGGGCAGAGGGCATTTTTAAAACCCCTTTAAAAAATGTTTTCCATTTTTATGATAAATGATCATTAACAAAATAAAACTTTCATAAATGTTTTGTATCCCCGCGTACTTTAAATCCTCATGACATTTCTTCTTTAAAAAAAATGTGTTTCCCAAAATTTACTCAAAACAAAAAATTCAAAAATTAATGTTGCCCCTTTTAAGAAATTTTATTTAACCCGTAAAAAAAACCCAAAATAAAATATAAAACCCTTTTTTTTAAAAAATCATACTAGGGTGGGTTGTGTGTGGTTTTTTGAAAAAACCATTGGGAAAAAAAAAACAAAAAAGCCGGCCCCTTTTTTAATTGGGAGCTCCCTTTCACGCCTAAGTATAAGACTCTGAATTTACTAACTGCTCCCCTAGCCCCAAATTGGAAAATTCCCAAGGAGATAAAGGAAACCCCCCTTTTCCTGGGAAAAGAAAGTTACATTTAGTTAACATTCAAATATAATACATCCAAAAATTGTAAAAACACACAAACATGATGCAATTACGCCCACCTCACTAAAAAAAAAAGTTTTTTTCAATCTAAACCTCATAACATCCCTAAAAATTTCAAAAATCTCCAAAAAAAGAAAAAACCCCTCAATTTCTTGATTTACAAAGATATTTTTACTTTATTACCTTTGACTTCATCCCCTGAATGCTTTACAAAGATTATTCAACCCCCTAAACATCCATTTTATCCTATCAAATTATCCTAGTATTGGGGGACTTGATCAAAACATAGAAAATCTGTTTTCCCCTTTATTTTCCTGTCACCCCCCTAAAAGCATTTGTCAGCCCTGATCTAGAGAAAATCTGTTGTTGGGGCAGGTTGGAGTTTGTTTTGATCTTGTTATTGTATTTCTATGTTTTAGATCTAGGGTTTATTTTTATGTTTTGGGGCCGGTTGATTCCCAAACAAGGCAGCTGTCGTCGTTGTCTTGATTGGGGATCATACTTTGGTAGGGTGCATACATTATGTTAAATTTTTTAACTGGCCCCCCCGGGGGTCGAACCAACCCCGGCTTTTCAAAAAAAAAAACAGCTCTACCCAAATGAGCTACATCCCCCCGGCCATTCCCCCATACCCGGGGCGACGCTGGACCAATTGTGCGCCGCCCCCTGGGTCTCCCGGTCGCGGCCGGGTACGCAAGCCCGGATTCGAACCAGGATCTCTAGTGGCCCCAGGACCCCTGCGCCCCTGGGGGGGCATGAAAGGTATTGGGTGCCCCTTGGTTACCCGTCTCTCAAAGTAGTGACACAATTTTTATCATTTCAAATATAATCAATTTTCCGCGTAAGGGAAAACCTGATTTTTTCCCAGCATTTATTTAAAAGATTTTTTTTGAGAGGGGACTCCCCACTTTTCCCTTAAAATTACGTAGGGGACTTCATCATCCTGGAAAGAAAAAAATCCCCCTCAAACCCTCAAAATAACCCTTTTATTAGTTTATAACCATAATATAAACCCATAAACCCCTTTTTTAGTAATGTAATTCCTCCAATTTTTGCATTGATGTCTTAAAAAAAAGTTTGTTTAAAAACTTTAGAACTTACAAAAAATTTTAAATTAAAAAAAAAAATGCAAAGAACATTCTATATTCAAATATCTATACATGTGCTCCCCAATTTCCCTCTGCGTCCCGTACATTCTAACCCAACTAGCCTCTCTCTTTCACCTCTTTCTAAATCATAGCATTGAAATTCCATCCCAAAACCCCACTACTTTAAAACATATTTTCATTCACCTACAGAAAGCATTTTTTAATACCCTTACTCAAACAATCCATTCAAAATTTCCTCCCCAAATTTAACCCACTTTCCTTCTTTAAACATCCCAAATTTAAAATTTCTCCTCCCAAATTTAAACCCGCTTTCCTTTTCAAACAATCCAATTCAACATTCTCATCCCAAAGAACTACTTAACCTTCTAAAACAAAACCCCCTACAATATCTATTATTTCTACGCTGACTTTCCATCTAACGTACTCTAGCATATGACAAATTTTTTTAAGTTATATCAAAAAAACAAAACTCTATTCCAGTGATGCAACTTTAAAAACATGTTATCTATGCGCCCTGGGTTTGGGAAAACAATCCCTTTCCCACAAACTTATAAATTCCCCCGTGTCTAGTCAAAAGCATCAATGTAACAGTTTTGCTTTCGGCCTACATAAAAAAATAAAAAATTTTACCTTTATTTTCTAGCAAATCAGTAAGAACAAATTTTTTTTACAATACAGCCTACACCGGGCCAAACCCCCGTGACGCTGGGCCAATTTTGCGCCGCCTAGGGGCCCCAATCACAGCCATTTGATACAGCCCGGAACGGGAACCCGGGGTCTGTAGTGACGCCTCAACCCTGGATGCAGTGCCTTAGACCCTGCGCCACTCGGGAGCCCCGGGGGTTTAAAAGGGACACTCTGACACATCGCAACATCCCCTCGAAGCGCCATTACCCGTCCTCCCCAAAAGCAACACCCCTTCAAAGCAAGGAAACAATACTTCAGGTCACAGAGCAAGTTAGTCACCACCTAAACCTACTAGTTCACACCCCTAAAAGTAGCCTCCACACCGGTAACATTTACCCCCTTTGACTTTCTCCTTTCTCGCAGAACCTAATCCCACTACACCAAAATTAACCCATTAGTCCCTTCGCCCCTTCCTCAGTTTAGCGAGCCCCCGTTGCTAACCCCCAAAAATCAACACCCAGAAAAATTTTCCCCGACAACAAAAAAAAACCTTTTCAAAAGCGTTCTGCATTTATCTCTACGTAGGGTTAAAAAATAATTAACAACATTAAAAAAAAAATTGCTGGTAGCTTCAGTTTTGGGTTTAGTTTTTCTGTTCAATTTGTACATAATATTTCTGTAGTGACCTCAGCTCAATTCCATATTCCCAGTTAAGTTATCCCTTTTACTCTGCTCCCTTCCAACCAACTTCATAATCCCCGTTGTATTTTTAAACCTTTTTATTCTATTTTTCCCTTCTTCACTTTCCCTTTAAATAAGCACTCGCTTCCCCGTCTTCGTCCTATCCCTTTTTTCCCTTTTTATCAATTAAAATCATACCAAGCTCTTTTGAAAAACCCCCAAACCCCCATTTTAGGGTAAAATCTAGGTACTGTCCCTTTTAAGTAGGTTCAAGTAACAAACCAAACACTTGCTGTAGTTTTAGAAACATATATTAATTTTATATCCAATACAATACCAAATTTTGGTTGACATTGGGACCATTTAATTTTAAACTAGCAAAACCATTAGGGGAACGCAAAAAAAAAATTTCTACCCCGAAAACGTCTCGCTATTCCTGTTAAATAAGTGAGTCTTTCATTTGAACAAGCCCATAAAAACCCCCTTCTACATCACCAAAACCAAAAACTTTGTAGTTCTTCTAAGCAACCATCCAACGGAATTACAGCACAACCCCAATTTTTCTCTTCCTTGAAATGACAAATAAAACCCTAAATAGCCCAAATTTCACTGGTTTTAATCTTTCCATCTGATTAAAATGAAGTTCCTTCATTCACCCCCTAGCTCCGCAATGATAATTGTTTAATGGGAAACCCCGAATGGCTTTTTACTATTTTAAGTTACGTTATAACTTCCCCTCCCTTTTGGGAGGTCATTTTTTAAAAAATCCCCTGTCAAAGGATCTAACAAAGGTACAAAATTGAAAAACCTATCATTTTTTTCCACCCCTACTACGTCTAGTTTGGGTAGCAAATTTATACTCATAGCACTTTTATTAGATTTTCCACTTCTCTAGTAATCATTTAAAACATAACTTCATCCCATTTTCACATCGTCACAAACCAAAGAGGTTTTAAAAAATTTTAGTACTCACAAATTTTGTTTTAACGATCCTCACTCAACAAAAACAACTTCTACAAACATCTCCCCCGGCCAAAAAAAAAAAAACGACTTAATTTCCAGGACCTGCCGCCCGTCCCCGAAAATACAGACTTTTTCCACTTCTCTAAAAAACCACACCTCTCCTACCCCTCTTTGATATTTATGATGGGATTGATGTACGGGCCACAATATAGTTATACAAAGTTTTTATCCAAAAGTATATTAACCCGTCATGCTTTCAAAAATTTAATCTCTCCTCTGATAAATCACTAAAATATGTTCCACATGGAAAAATCCCAATTTATAAAATCCATTTGCCTAGTCTGATTTACATTACTTTACAAGAGACTTTTTCTAAATGTGGATTTGTCTGTAAAAATTTTTATCATTTTCCCGTCTCTCTCTTTGGGTAAATGAAAACTTGATTTACTCTTTAAAGGGACTGTTTTTTCCCGTACCGGGCTACTAAACTGCCATTCATTTTGCCATTAGTTCATGCAATTTTAATCAAAAAACTTGTCAAACCCCACCTTGATCTTATTAAATGTTTTTTTGCCAATTTTTTCTTTGGTGTTGATTTAAAAGGCTCACCCTTAATCTGCTCGTCCCTGGGCCCTTTTGAGTAATTCACACAGGACTAATTTTTTTTTATAGGGCTTTTTATAAAAACGGCTGAGGCCTTGAATATTCACATCCACCTCTCCTACTTGCTTCCCCGAGGACCCGAACCTACAACAAGTCTTTCTTTTTCCATGATTGAACCTATGAACAAAGTCTATTATTTCATCACAGGACTTGAAACCCATAACAAAGTGTATTCCTTAAACTTTCTGGGACTTGAAAATTTTACAACTTTTCACAAGAATGTGTCTTTTTTACCAAAGGGCTTTAACCCTTTAAACAAGGGCTTGAACCTTTAAAAAAATCTAATTTTTTTAAACTTCTGAGCTTTAAAAATCGCAACTTTTTAATGACCTAAACCTTACTTTGTAATGTCGACCCAAATTTAAAAAACCCTCGCCCAAACTTTTTTAAACCCTTTTCCTTTTCCCCTGTTGTTTTTTCTTATCTAACAAACCCTTCTTAAATATAGCACCATGTTTTTTGTTAATTTGATCATTCTCCTTACATCCCTTCTACACAAATCAACATCCTCATCGTCCCCCTTTTTAAAAAATGAATTTTTAAAAGTTCGTTACAGCTCAGCTTTACCCAGATAAACAAATTTGACATAATTTCCCAAAAAATAAAATCTGTTACCCGTTTTGTTTGGCTTAAAAATGCTCCTTTTTTGTTCAACGCCATCTGTTTGATGAGTTTCTATGGGATCAAAGTAATCAGGGTGCCAAAAATTACTTAAACAGTTATATGGAGAGTTATACAAAAATTTTAAAAGGGACGGTACTGGGGTTTTGTCATGTTTTTTGGATTTGAACCCAAAAGCAGACAAACTACACCGACCGAGAAGGTTTATTTACAAAGTTAAATTTTTCCAGGTTTCCCAAAAATAGGGGGAAAAGCAAGTCCAGGTTTACAGGGAGGGGAAAAGATCCAGGTTCAGGCAGGGGTGGGACCGAAAGTCCCAGGTCCGTGGTGAGTCCCAAAAAGGGGGGGCCGGGGAGGGAAAGCGGGTGGTGGTGGCAGGATGAAACGGAGGGGAGGATCATTCCAATAATCGGGGCACAGGAGAAAATAACTAAACCCGGGGAAAAAAAACAAAGGGGGAAAACAAAGGGGGAGTCAAAAAGCGAAACTAACATGGTGTCTTGACTATGATCTGACGATGAGTGGAAGTTTGACCGGGGCTTAAGGCTGAGGTGGTAGGGTGAAAAAAGCTGCACTGAACCCCGATCCCGCCACCAACTTCACTCCCCAAACAAGGACGACAGGGGGGGGAGACAGAGAAGAGCACCCAGCAGCATAGGCTACAGTACCCCCCCCTCTACGGACGCCCCCTGGGGCCCACAGGGTTTATCGGGGTGTTTAAACCATGAAAAATTAGGACCGAGCAGACCCCCAAAGAAACTCCCGGGCAACCAGGAACGTTTCCCCAGGACCAAACCCTCCCCAACCCCCAGGGACTGAAAACCACGACCCCGGCGGCGAACATCCCGAATCGCCGGGCGTGTAGACAGGACCCCCCCCACGATCCCGGGCGGGGGAGGGGGGCGAAGGGGGGGCAAGAGGGGAACCCAACTTTAAATCTGGGAAACATGAAAAATGGAAAGAACCCGTAGGGGCGGAAACTGTAGCTTAACCGCGCGGGGTTTCAATAGACAGTATCTGAACGGTCCTATAAACGCGGCGCCTTTCTTAGCTCCACTTTCAATGGAAGATCACGTACTAAACCATCCTCTTGCCAGGGGGTAAACCGGGGGCCTGGGACCGGGGCGGTTGGGTTGCCTCTGCATGTCGACGAAGCTCGGCAGAGCACCCTGGGCCTTCCTCCAACTTGAAGAGCGGCGCATGGGGACTGCACCCGGGGACCGCCGTTCCCCCCTTTTTGAGAAGGAAAAAGGTAGGTTTTATAAACCCAAACACACAGAAAGGGGACAAACCAGAGGAACGTTAGTCAAAAGGTTATGAGCTATTCCCCAGGGGGCTGAGCTCCATCCAGGGGTTTGACCCTGGACCAGCGGAGAGGTCCCATCTCCTGGTTCCTCTCTCCTTGCCCCCGGGCTGGGGGTGATTCCAGAGACAGGCTGGAGTGATGCCCAAACTTTACGAAACTTCCATACCTGGGGGCAAAAATGGGACCCCTGTCAGAGACAAATAGGGGTAGACCGAGAGCAACATGTTCAACCAAAATACAGCATCTCTTGGCATGGGCTTAGGTGGCCAAAAAATGAGCGAACTTTGAAAAAAGACAATCACAGTAAGAATGACAGGGCTTTCCCAAAGAGGGGGGGAAATCCGTGACAAAACCATAGCAAGGGGGAAAAGGGCCGGGTTTGGGGGGGGATTGGGAGAGGGCATAGAGACCAGCGCTGGCCTGGGGGGTTCTTACTTCGTGCACATACCTACAAGCAGCAATAAGGCTCGAGTGTCCGCCTCCATCCTGGGCCCCAAAAATTCCCGTCGCACAAAATCAAAAGGGGCCCCGTAATCCAGGTGACAGGTAAGGGGGAACGATGAGCCCACTGAAATACCCGGGGGCGACAGGGCTCGGGGCAAACAACCCTTAGGAGGACCCCCCCCAGGGTTTACTTTATGAGTTGACCTGTCAACAATCCCTTGTGTCACATGTTGGCCGCAATACGCAGGAGGGGCAAGATGGGTTCAGGGTTACTACCCGTTCAACAGCCGAAAGAACACAGACAGGGCGTCAGGGTTACGTTTCATGACCCCGGACGGTAAACAGAGAAAATTTAATCTCCCCCAAAAATAGTGCCCCCCTGCTTTAGGGGGTTTAGCGCTTCGCTGACTGGATGTATGCCAATTTTTATGATCCCCAAACGGAAGGGTTTTTTCCGCCCCCCCCAACCAAAGCCGCCCCTCTCGAGACCGCTTTAAAGGGGAGCGTTCACGATTGCCAAAAATCATAATTCCTTCTTTCCTGAGAAAACTTCCGTGAAAAAAAAACCCCGGGAGCGTTTGTTATCTTTAGGGAACGTTGTGAAAACCGCACCACCCCCTGTCGGATGCATCCACCCCCCACGACAAAAAAGGCGGGGGGGGGGCCGGGTGCATCAGAATGGGGCCCAGGCGAAGCGATGTTTCAGTTTTCGAACGCTGATTTGGCCCCTTCATTCCAAGCGAACGTAGTGAATGGGGTTTAGAGCGGTGGGGCCCGCAATGCGGGGTGTAGTCCCGATAACCTCCTGTAGGTTGCAAACCCAGAATCGTTAAGTTTTTTTGCGGGTGAGGGGCTGGCCAGTCCCTACGCAAGATCTTACTGGGGCCATCCCCAACTCCCCCTGGGGCTATGATGTAACCCAAAAAGAGGTCTCAAAACCATGAAATTCCATTTTCCCCTTTACAAACAGTTTTTTCTCCAACACCCTTTTCAACACCTGGGCCATGCATTTTATGTTCCTGGGAGGACTCTGAGAAAAACAGGATATACCAGAAGACAAAACAAACCGATTAAAATGTCCCCAAGGGCTCATTGACTAGTGCCTGAAAAAACAGGGGCATGACAACCCCAAAAGGGATAAAACCCAAAATCAAAATGTCCCAAGGGGGTTGAAGGCTTTCCATTCATCCCCTTTTCGAAGGCCCATGATACGCATTTCGAATCCGTTTTGGTAAAATAGTTGAAAAATGAAAGGGGGGGAAAACAAAAATTAAAAAAAGCAGAGATATTGTTCTTAATGGTGATGTTGTTAAATCCCGGAAAAAATTTCAGGGCTGAGGGTCTTACCCTTTTTTCCAACAAAAAAGAATCCCCCTCCCCAAAAGGGGCGAGGGAAAACGAATAATACCTCCGCCAAAGGGGTCCCGAAGAGTTCCCATGCCCCGTCTCCGGGCGGGGGGGAGATTTTACAGGCGCTGCGGGGAGGGGCTCCTGGCTGGAGGGTCAATGGCCAGTCGTAAGGCCCGGGGGGAGGAAGAGAGTAGCTCTGTTTTGCAGAAAACGGGTGCCAGGGCCCCTGATACACGTCAGGGACGGGGGAAGGGTCCATGGACTCCAGTGGGGGTTTGGGCACGTGGGCAGGGGTCTGAGCGAACACAAACAAATTTACATGACAAAAATTTCTTCAGAAAACAATTCTACCCTGCCCCCAACAATGTGTGGGTGTCTTATGAGCCAGGGGGACCAAGGGCCGGGGTTGTGGGCATTTAAAGATGTGAAACTGAATGTTCTCCGATGATTTCCCGCACTCTGAGACCAACAGGCCAGTCTGATGAGTAATCGGGGCAACAATTTCCTTTTGACCCCTTTGCCCGCAGCGGCGGTCCATAGGACGTCCTAAATCCATTTTTTGGCCAACTCTCGATCCAAAAACTTTCTGGCACCAGAGTCAACCCGCGCACTAACAGGGAAAAACCTGGACCCGCCACGGAGGGATGCCTGGAGCAGAAGCGGGAGAAGAGGAAAAATCCGTGCTCGGGCCCCCAAAAATTTTTCCCCCTTAATGATGAGCCGGCCCTTTTCCCGACGAAAATGGGAGGAAGGGAAAGAAATGACCCCTTCTCCCAATACAGCAGACCCCAGCCTAATATACGTCACCCCCTCTGAGGACAAACCGGGCCCACCCACCTTATGGCTTCGGGTTCAGTGCTCCTAGTATCGACTCGGGAAAATCGCCCTTCTCCGTAGGGGGAAAAGGGGGAGGGGTTTGGGTTTCGACGACAGGGTTTCTTTAACTACACCCCTCCCGGGGGCGTCCCAAACCGATTATCCAAATGAGGGATTTAAATAAGATTTTCCAGCGTAGGCTTCACATAGCCCAAAATTTAAACTTTCAAGGGCTCAGCCCAAAACATTTAAAGAACACTCCTTTTAAGCCTCGTCATTTCCCAAACCCCTCCCGCCGCTAAAATCCGAGACTCCCTGCCTCTCCCAAAAACGGGAGGAAACCCCCGCCGAAAAAAAACAAAGTTTTGCACCTCCTTGCCCCTACGGGGGGGGGCGAAAACCTTCTTCTCAGTGGTTAAGGGAACGTAAACGTTTCAATGTCCCACTCTTCCCCGACCCCCGGGGTCCCCCGGAAAGGCGGAACCGTAGTAGGTTTATAAGGTAGGGAAAACGGGCTCTTTTTTGGGGGTAGGGAGGGGGTGTTGTTTAAAAACCTGAGTCAAAAAATCACCACAGGTTCCCTGTTTCCCCTCTAGCGCTCTGGAGCAGGAACAAAAGGGTCTCTGTCTGGGGAGGAGCCGGAAAAACAGGGGAGCTGAGAAGGAGCAGTTTTTTATTCCATGAAAAAGTGGTGCATTAAACTTGGGGAGTAGGGCAACACTTTTTGGGATAATTGAAACCCCGATAACAGCACCTGACTGTTCTCGGGTATAGTCTAAACGGGGATCATGTTTGGCCAAATAAAAACCCTGATTGGATGCAGTCCGAATCTGAGGGCACTCTGGGGGGGTATCCGAGCTACTGTCTCTGGGTTTTATGTTGGTCAGTCATACTGTCATGATTTAAAAGATTTGAACCCAAAAGCAACAATACACCGAGCCGAGAAGGTTTTTAAAAGGTTTTTTTACAAAGTTTAAATTTTTCCAGGTTTTCCATAAAAGGGGAAGAGCAAACCAGGTTTTCAGGGGGGGTAACATCCCGGTTCAGAGCAGGGGTGGTACGTATTCTAGGTCCGTGGGGATCCAAAAAGGGGGGTCCCGGTTTGGGAAAGCGGGTGGTGGGGGCAGGAGGAAGCGGAGGCAAGGATAGGTTCCAAAAATCTGTGGCACAGGGGAAAAGTAACTGAACGGCCAAAAAACAAACCCCAAAACAAGAGTTGATCAACGCGAAACTAACATGGTGTCTTTACTAGATTGACGATGATGGCAATTTTTGACCGGGTTTTAAAAAGGCGAGTGATTAGGTGGAATCTGCAGCGGAACCCTACTCCCGCACACCAACTTACCCTGAATAAAGGGAGGGGGGGAGGGGGAAGCAAAAACGCACCTAGCGCAGTAGGCCTAACGGTTATCAAAAAAAAAGGCACTGCTTTCCCCTCTTCCCTTAAAACTACTAGAAAAGAAAACCTCTCAGTTTATAAAAGTCTTTACTTTTTTCCCAACACCATCTGTTAACCATCAGGGGGCACTCCCTTCTTTGATGTTTTTACTTGTACCCAAGTCAGTATTTTATGCCCAAAAATCATTCAAAAGAAAAACCTCAGGTGCTTTGGTGCCACACAGTCGGGAGGCCAAGGATCCAGTTGTCGGGGAGATTACTATCTACTAATTTAACCTGTTCCCACAACCCATGAAAAGACATCATAACTACGTCATAAATATTATGCGGGAGTTTTTTGTCCCAATTTTCCACATATAAACCAATCAGCACCCAGGATCCAAAAAACCCGCTTTTTTAAATACAAACCCCTTTAAAAAAATGCAATATTTTAAAATGCGCTGTGATTACTGAAATTTTTTCGATAAGCAAATTTTTTTCACACATTTCAAACAACAGTCAAAAAAAAAGAAAAATGACAATTTTCTTTTCTTAGTTGTAAAGAGCAGACCTTCTTTTTTGACCACATTTATGTCAAAGAATAACACTAATTTTGTCTTCATTGTGTAAAGCACTCCTATCAAAAAGTATTTCACAAAAAAAAAATGAAAAAATTTACACTTTTATACATGTTAATTACTCACTCATAAATATTTACAAAAAATCTAATCGGAAAGCTATTCCCCAAATTTCACAGCATCAAACTTGACAACATCAAAAAATACGTACCTCAAAAGTTTGGACACCCTACTATTCAAGGGTTTTTCTTTTTTTTTCTATTTTTACATTGTAGAAATCCCCTATGAAATAAAACCCTATGGGAAACATGATAACCAAAAATGTTAAAAAATCAAAAATATTTTTATTTTGGGGTTCTTTAAAATAGCCACCCCTTTTCTTGATGAGAGCTTTGCCTCTAACAGTCACCCGGAATGCTTTTTCCAAAATCTTAAAAAGTTCCTACATATGGAGGTTGTTTTTTTGGGCATTTTTCCTGTTGAAAAAAATATAGTCCCATTAAAAAAAACCAGAATGGATGGCGTATCACTGCAAATGCGTGGTAGCCATGCTGGTTAAGTGTGCCTTGAGTTTTTAAAAAATCAAA
>JAGTTL010000210.1:0-79170 GCA_036851935.1 Coregonus suidteri | reverse complement strand
GAAATATAATGTAGTGTATTTTGTACAGAAAATATACGTTTTTGTTATAAACATGCTTGATTAACATAAGATAACATTAATCAGCATTACAAAACGTAAATAACTACGATGTTCGATTATGTGAATTTCTGTCAATACAATTTTTCAAAATGATTGCAAGTTGAGTGATGAAAATGCAGGAAGTGTGCACATTACTTTTGTACTTGTGGTTGATCAATCAATAAACACACATTATTTGAAAGCATACCTTTGACAATAAAATAGTATTAAGTGAGAAGCTGATGAGAAAGTATCGTTTTAAGCAAACAGACTATAAGCACTGACCAGACCATGGTGGGATCCAATTCAAATTCCCATTAACCTAGTGGAGGCTGATTAAGAATTTCAGCTTAACCTCATATTTTCCCACATAACCATTGCTTTTCTCCTTTCTGAGTATATGGAGACACAAACAGAAGATACATCTAAGATTGAACAATACTTTTTTTTTTTTACATGTTCTTCTACTGTCAGACATTCAACTTGCAAAAGTATTCATCCCCCTTTGCGTTTTTCCTATTTTGTTGCATTACAACCTGTAATTTCAATGGATTTTTATTTGGATTTCATGTAATGGACATACACAAAATAGTCCAAATTGGTGAAGTGAAATGAAAAAAATAACTTATTTAAAACAATTCTAAAAAATAAATAACGGAAAAGTGGTGCGTGCATATGTATTCACCCCCTTTGCTATGAAGCCCCTAAATAAGATCTGGTGCAACCAATTACCTTCAGAAGTCACATAATTAGTTAAATAAAGTCCACCTGTGTGCAATCTAAGTGTCACATGATCTGTCATATGATCTCAGTATATATACACCTGTTCTGAAAGGCCCCAGAGTCTGCAACACCACTAAGCAAGGGGTACCACCAAGCAAGCGACACCATGAAGACCAAGGAGCTCTCCAAACAGGTCAGGTACAAAGTTGTGGAGAAGTACAGATCAGGGTTGGGTTATAAAAAAATATCCAAAACTTTGAACATCCCACAGAGCACCATTAAATCCATTATTAAAAATGGAAAGAATATGGCACCACAACAAACCTGCCAAGAGAGGGCCGCCCACCAAAACTCACGGACCAGGCAAGGATGGCATTAATCAGAGAGGCAACAAAGAGAACCAAAGATAACCCTGAAGGAGCTGCAAAGCTCCACAGCAGAGATTGGAGTATCTGTCCAAAGGACACTTTAAGCCGTACACTCCACAGAGCTGGGCTTTACAGAAGAGTGGCCAGAAAAAAGCCATTGCTTGAAGAGCACTCAATTCATTCACTTGTGTGTGTGGTGTGACCTGCTTTCCTTATTAATACGTTTTGAATAAAGTAATATCCTGATTGGTGGTTGACCTTGTCTCTCCTCATTACATTTACATTTACATTTTCGTCATTTAGCAGACGCTCTTATCCAGAGCGACTTACAAATTGGTGCATTCACCTTTTTTTGGGGGGGTGGGGTAAGGGGGGGCTAGAAGGATTACTTTATCCTATCCCAGGTATTCCTTAACGAGGTGGGGTTTCAAGTGTCTCCGGAAGGTGGTGAATGACTCCGCTGTCCTGGCGTCATGAGGGAGCTTGTTCCACTATTGGGGTGCCAGAGCAGCGAACAGTTTTGACTGGGCTGAGCGGGAACTGTGCTTCCGCAGAGGTAGGGGAGCCAGCAGGCCAGAGGTGGATGAACGCAATGCCCTCATTTGGATGTAGGGACTGATCAGAGCCTGAAGGTACGGAGGTGCCGTTCCCCTCACAGCTCCATAGGCAAGCACTATGGTTTTGTAGCAGATGCGAGCTTCAACTGGAAGCCAGTGGAGTGTACGGAGGAGCGGGGTGACGTGAGAGAACTTGGGAAGGTTGAACACCAGACGGGCTGCGGCGTTATGGAAGAGTTGTAGGGGTTTAATGGCACAGGCAGGGAGCCCAGCAAACAGCGAGTTGCAATAATCCATGAGGGAGATGACAAGTGCCTGGATTAGGACCTGTGCCGCTTCCTGTGTAAGGCAGGGTCGTACTCTGCGAATGTTGTAGAGCATGAACCTACAGGATCGGGTCACCGCCTTGATGTTAGCGGAGAACGACAGGGTGTTGCCCAGGGTCACGCCAAGGCTCTTTGCACTCTGGGAGGAGGACACAACGGAGTTGTCAACCGTGATGGTGAGATCATGGAACGGGGCAGTCCTTCCCCAGGAGGAAGAGCAGCTCCGTCTTGCCGAGGTTCAGCTTGAGGTGGTGATCCGTCATCCACACTGATATGTCTGCCAGACATGCAGAGATGAGATTTGCCACCTGGTTATCAGAAGGGGGAAAGGAGAAGATGAATTGTGTGTCGTCAGCATAGCAATGATAGGAGAGGCCATGTGAGGATATGACAGAGCCAAGTGACTTGGTGTATAGCGAGAATAGGAGAGGGCCTAGAACTGAGCCTTGGGGGACACCAGTGGTGAGAGCACGTGGTGCGGAGACAGATTCTCGCCACGCCACCTGGTAGGAGCGACCTGTCAGGTAGGACGCAATCCAAGAGTGAGCTGCGTCGGAGATGCCCAACTCGGAGAGGGTGGAGAGGAGGATCTGATGGTTCACAGTATCAAAGGCAGCAGATAGGTCTAGAAGGACGAGAGCAGAGGAGAGAGAGTTAGCTTTAGCAGTGCGGAGAGCCTCCGTGACACAGAGAAGAGCAGTCTCAGTTGAATGACCAGTCTTGAAACCTGACTGGTTTGGATCAAGAAGGTCATTCTGAGAGAGATAGCAAGAGAGTTGGCTAAAGACGGCACGCTCAAGAGTTTTGGAGAGAAAAGAAAGAAGGGATACTGGTCTGTAGTTGTTGACATCGGAGGGATCGAGTGTAGGTTTTTTGAGAAGGGGTGCAACTCTCGCTCTCTTGAAGACGGAAGGGACATAGCCAGCGGTCAAGGATGAGTTGATGAGCGAGGTGAGGTAAGGGAGAAAGTCTCCAGAAATGGTCTGGAGGAGAGAGGAGGGGATAGGGTCAAGCGGGCAGGTTGTTGGGCGGCCGGCCATCACAAGTCACAAGATTTCATCTGGAGAGAGAGGGGAGAAAGAAGTCAAAGCTTAGGGTAGGGCAGTGTGAGCAGGACCAGCGGTGTCATTTGACTTAACAAACGAGGATCGGATGTCGTCAACCTTCTTTTCAAAATGGTTGATGAAGTCGTCCACAGAGAGGGGGGGGGGGGGGGGGGGGGGGGGGGGGATTCAGCAGGGAGGAGACGGTGGCAAAGAGCTTCCTAGGGTTAGAGGCAGATGCTTGGAATTTATAGTGGGTAGAAAGTGGCTTTAGCAGCAGAAACAGAGGAAGAAAATGTAGAGAGGGAGGGAGTGAAAAGATGCCAGGTCCGCAGGGAGTCCTAGTTTTCCTCCATTTCCGCTCGGCTGCCCGGAGCCCTGTTCTGTGAGCTCGCAATGAGTCGTCAAAACACGGAGCAGGAGGGGAGGACCGAGCCGGCCAGGAGGATAGGGGACATAGAGAGTCAAAGGATGCAGAAAGGGAGGAGAGGAGGGTTGAGGAGGCAGAATCAGGAGATTGGAGGGATAAGGATTGAGCAGAGGGAAGAGATGATAGGATAGAAGAGGAGAGAGTAGCGGGAGAGAGAGAGCGAAGGTTGTGACGGCGCATTACCATCTGAGTAGGGGCAGAGTGAGTAGTGTTGGAGGAGAGCGAGAGAGAAAAGGATACAAAGTAGTTGTCGGAGACTTGGAGGGGAGTTGCAGTGAGATTAGTAGAAGAACAGCATCTAGTAAATATGAGGTCAAGCGTATTGCCTGCCTTGTGAGTAGGGGGGGGACAGTGAGAGGGTGAGGTCAAAAGAGGAGAGGAGTGGAAAGAAGGAGGCAGAGAGAAAGGAGCCAAAGGTAGACGTAGTGAGGTTAAAGTCACCCAGAACTGTGAATGGTGAGCCATCCTCAGGAAAGGAACTTATCAAGGCGTCAAGCTCTCTCCAAGGGAACCTGGAGGGCGATAAATGATAAGGATGTTAAGCTTGAATGGGCTAGTGACTGTGACAGCATGGAATTCAAATGAGGAGATAGACAGATGGGTCAGGGGAGAAAGAGAGAATGTCCACTTGGGAGAGATCATTATTGATTAGAATTTCCACAAAATCCCAGGGACGTCCCCAAGGATGTTTTTAGGATGTTCTTGAAACGTTGTTTATTATTTTATTATTATTTATAAGCACAAAACAGAAACATCACAACATGCCCACACCTGTCCATGAACACACAAAAACACACATTAGCCTCCTTGTTCAATACACACAACACTGCATGCACATCAAATTCAAACACTATTATGTCTGTTGGGAAATGTCATACTCCTCAAGATGGTCAATGTAAGGTTTCCAGATTTGATCAAATGTCTTTTTTTTTTGATTAATTTTATAAACACAATCTAATGGAATGTAACTCCAGTTCGTTGTTGACGGTGAGTATGATGTTTTCCAATTGATAGCTATACAGTGGCTTGCAAATGTTTTCACCCCCCCTTGGCATTTTTCAAATTTTGTTGCTTTACAACCTGGAATTAAAATGGATTTTTTTGGGGGGTTTGTATCATTTGATTTACACAACATGCCTACCACTTTGAAGATGCAAAATATTTTTAATTGTGAAACAAACATGAAATAAGACAAAAAAAACTGAAAACTTGAGCGTGCATAACTATTCACCCCCCCTATAGGGGTATGTCTCTATAAGCTTGGCACATCTAGCCACTGGGATTTTTGCCCATTCTTCAAGGCAAAACTGCTCCAGGTCCTTCAAGTTAGATGGGTTCCGCTGGTGTACAGCAATCTTTAAGTCATACCACAATTCTCAACTGGATTGAGGTCTGGGCTTTGACTAGGCCACTCCAAGACATTTAAATGTTTCCCCTTAAACCACTCGAGTGTTGCTTTAGCAGTATGCTTAGTGTCATTGTCCTGCTGGAAGGTGAACCTCCGTCCCAGTCTCAAATCTCTGGAAGACTGAAACAGGTTTCAATCACAGAATTTCCCTGTATTTAGCGCCATCCATCATTCCTTCAATTCTGACCAGTTTTCCAGTACCTGCCGATGAAAAACAGCCCCACAGCACGATGCTGCCACAACCATGCTTCACTGTGGGGATGGTGTTCTCGGGGTGATGAGAGGTGTTGGGTCTGCGCCAGACATAGCGTTTTCCTTGATGGCCAAAAAGCTCAATTTTAGTCTCATCTGACCAGAGTACCTTCTTCCATATGTTTGGGGTGTCTCCCACATGCCTTTTGGCGAACACCAAACGTGTTAGCTTATTTTTTTCTTTAACCAATGGTTTTATCTGCCCACTCTTCCGTAAAGCCCAGCTCAGTGGAGTGTACGGCTTAAAGTGATCTTATGGACAGATACTCCAATTTCCGCTGTGGAGCTTTGCAGCTCCTTCAGGGTTATTTTTGGTCTCTTTGTTGCCTTTCTGATTAATGCCCTCCTTGCCTGGTTCGTGAGTTTTGGTGTGCAGCCCTCTCTTGTCAGGTTTGGTGTGGTGCCATATTCTTTCAGTTTTTTTATAATGGATTTAATGGTGCTCCGTGGGATGTTCAAATTTTCTGATATTTTTTTATATCCCAACCCTGATCTGTACTTCTCCACAACTTTGTCTCTGACCTGTTTGGAGAGCTCCTTGTTCTTCATGGTAACGCTTGCTTGGTGGTGCCCCCTTGCTTAGTGGTGTTGCAGACTCTGGGGCCTTTCAGAACAGGTGTATATATACTGAGATCATGTGACAGATCATGTGACACACTTAGATTGCACACACGTGGACTTTATTTAACTAATTATGTGACTTCTGAAGGTAATTGGTTGCACCAGATCTTATTTAGGGTCTTCATAGCAAAGGGGGAGAATACATATGCACACACCACTTTTCCGTTGTTAATTTTTTTAGAATTTTTTGAAACAAGTTATTTTTTTTCATTTCACTTCACCAATTTGGACTATTTTGTGTATGTCCATTACATGAAATCCAAATGAAAATCAATTTAAATTACAGGTTGTAACGCAACAAAATAGGAAAAATGCCAAGGGGGATGAATACTTTTGCAAGGCACCGTACATTTGTTTGCAGCAATTAGACCTAGGTTACAAAACTTTCTTTGATATTGGTCACCAATATTTACATTTACCAACATACATAATTGCGTTACAGCTTCTTTTAGTATTTTTTCAATACTAGATGCTTTCGGTTCATCCAGATTCTGTTGAAGCGTTTGAATAAGATTTCTTAGTTGTAAGAATTCAAAGAAATTGGTATTGGATAACCCACTTTGTTTGTAACTAATTGAATGACAGTAGAGAGCCATTAAAATACATCTGCTCAAAATTCATGATGCCACCAGGACGTAAAGGGATTGTCACTAAATTGTCATTAAATGCAGGAGGTTATGTGGTGATGTTCCAAATTGGGGTGCCTGGCGATATGGGTTTCTTCCATTTCATAAATGTATGTACATTTTCCCAAATACGAATTGAAAATCATTGGATTGATTGTTTGTTTTTTCTTCTATAAAGCCTTGGACCCAGAGTATTGATACTATTCTAAATCATAGGGTATTACATTTATGGATGCAATACTCCTCCAAGCACAAGGATAGTCTGCTGTCTATTGTTTAGGTGAATGCAGTTGTGCGGCCCAGTATTACATTTTCATATGAGGTAGTCCAAGACCTACAGCTTTATAAGGTACAGTAAAACATTCATTTTGAGGTCTTTCCATTCCAAATAAAGTTGGAGACTAGGCCATTTATTTTCTTAAAGAAGTTGGATGGAATTGAAACTGGTAAGGCTTGAAATAAATACATAAACCTGGTAATGTCTAATTTTGATTATGTTGACCCTAATAAAAAGCATGAGCTGGCGCACACCAGAGAACATTATTAAGTGTAGAGGTGCTGACTACAGGGAAATAAACTGGAAGCTATAAAAAACAAAGGGAGCCGATTATGTTTTTTACCCTACTGAACATCGGATTCAATCTTATCAAGTAAAGGAGAGTAGTTGATTTTATAGGCCTCCTCCAAATTTAATGGTATCAATACATCCAGGTATTTAATGTGTCTTTGTCCATTTCCACTGAAATCTACTTTCCAAGCTTGAAAAGTTATAATTAGAAATGGGCATTATTTCAGTTTTCTCCCAATTGACTTTAAATCCTGATACTGCACCATTTGCGTCCAACAGTTGCAAAAATAAATTACAGAGAATGTTCTGATTCCGATAAATATAGTAAAATGCAATCTGCATACAATGATATCATATGTTGTTCTCCACCAATCTCTATTCCCTGGATTGAGCCATGCGTACTGGTTATTGATGCTAGGGGTTCCGTGGATAAAGCAAATAAATAACTGGACATAGCACATCCCTGTCTTGTCCACTTGTTCTTATAGCTGCTTTGAGGGATTTATACAACAGCTCAATCCAGGCAATAAATACTAGACCAAAACCAAACTTTTTTAAGACAACCACCAAATATACCCATTCCACCCTATCGAACGCTTTTTCTGCATCCAATGATACTGGCACTTTTGGAACGTTATAGATCCTGGTATGATGGATTTTATAGAAAAATGTGCGGAGATTGTCTGAAGAAATCCTATTCCATATGAACCCTGTTTTGTCTGAGTGAATCAACTTTTGTATTATTAATTTTATGTGAAAACACAATACCTTAGCAGTGATTTTATAATCCACATTAAAAAGTGAAACTGGGCTGAAGGAGTCACATGACAATGGATCCTTATCTTTCTTTTTAAGTAGGGTGATTGTAGCCAAACATAGTGTGATTGGAGAAGTTCATTTTTCTCTAGAGCTGCTGTGAGCATAAGTAACATAGGCATAAGTAATTTGGGACGAAAGTGTCTGTAAATTCCACTGGGAATCCATCATTACCAGGAGATTTCAGATTTTGTAGACTATTAATGTTCTCCACCAGCTCACCTATTAATGTCCTCCACCAGCTCACCTATTAATGTCCTCCACCAGCTCACCTATTAATGTACGGTCTCCACCAGCTCACCTATTAATGTTCTCCACCAGCTCACCTATTAATGTCCTCCACCAGCTAACCTATTAATGTCCTCCACAGCTCACCTATAATTGTCCTCCACCAGCTCACCTATTAATGTCCCCACCAGCTCACCTATTAATGTCCTCCACCAGCTCAACCTATTAATGTCCTCCACCAGCTCACCTATTAATGTTCTCCACCAGCTCACCTATTAATGTGTTCTCCACCAGCTCACCTATTAATGTTCTCACTACAGCTCACCTATTAATGTTCTCCACCAGCTCACCTATTAATGTTCTCCACCAGCTCACCTATTAATGTCCTCCACCAGCTCACCTATTAATGTCCTCCACCAGCTCACTTATTAATGTTCTCCACCAGCTCACCTAGGAGATGTTTCTATCCATATTAATTTTCTCTGTGTCACGTTGCTGTGGATTGGTGTGGTGTAGAATCAGGCGCAGGAAGCAGAGGATAAGTCCAACAAGACTTTACTAGAGCACAACACAAAATAAATCCAAACAGCCCGGAGGCCCAAAAGGACGCACAAAAGGCGTAAATAGCGAGCGCACACACAGGTGCGTAATACTCTCCTAAACACAAGGAGGAAAGCTATGAAAATAGCGTACCGACACGGGTAGCGTAACAACGACACCAACAATTACACACAACACTAAACTAACAACAAGGAAAACTAAATAGGGTGCTAAATGAGACATACCACAAAACAGGTGTGACTAAACAGACAAAACCAATCAAACAAGAAAACATAGAGCGGGTGGCAGCTAGAACTCCGGAGACGACGGGACCGGCGAAACCTGCCCGAACAAGGAGGAGGAGCCGCCTCGGCCGAAAAACCGTGACAGTACCCCCCCCCGCGCGTGACCGCGCAGCCCCAAGCGCCGCGCGCATGCCTCCGGCCCTCCGGGGACGACCAGGAGGACGCGGAGCAGGGCGCGTAGGATGACCACGATGGAATTCGGTACATTAGGGGACGGATCCAGAATGTCCCTCCTCGGCACCAGCACCGCTCCTCCGGACCGTTACCCCTCCCACTCCACGAGATTATTGGAGACCCCCCATCCGGCGTCTCGAATCCAGGATGGTCTCGAACAGTGTACGCCGGAGCCCCCTCGATGTCCAACGGGGGGGAGGAGTCTCCTCAATCTCAAAGTCCTGGAGTGGACCAGCTACCCCCGGCCTGAGGAGAGACACATGGAACGAGGGGGGTAATATTCTTGTAATCAATAGGTAGTTCTAACCTGTAACACACCTCGTTCAATCTCCTCAGGACTTTAAAGGCCCCACAAACGCCCGACCCAGCTTCCGGCAGGGCAGGCGGAGGGGCAGGTTTTTCTGGTTGAGAGCCAGACTCGATCTCCAGGTGCTTACACTGGCCCCTCACTGCGGGTGTAGGTCGGCGCTCGTCTTCTGTCGACGTATGGCACGCTGCAGATGGACGTGTGCAGCGTTCCACGTCTCCTCCGAGCGCCGCACCCACTCATCCACAGCGGGGGCCTCGATCTGGCTCTCATGCCACGTTGGCAGAAAACCGGCTGGTACCCTAACACACACTGGAAAGGGGTTAGTTGGGTGGTGTGAGGAGTGAGGGAGAGAGTTCTGTGCCATCTCGGCCCAGGGCACATATCTCGCCCCACTCCTCCGGCCGGCCCTGACAATATGACCTCAGAAAAACTACCCACATCCTGGTTTGACTCGTTCGACCTGCCCATTACTCTCCGGGTGGGTAACCCGAGGTAAGGCTCACCGAGACCCCCAAACGTTCCATAAAATGCTCTCCAGACTCTGGAGGTAAACTGGGGGCCTCGATCGGACACTATATCCTCGGGCACCCCGTAATGCCGGAAGACGTGAGTAAATAGAGCCTCAGCGGTCTGTAGGGCAGTAGGAAGACCCCGGCATGGGAAGGAGACGACAGGCCTTCGAGAAACCGATCCACAACGACCAGGGATGGTGGTATTTCCCCTGTGAGGAGGGAAAGATCGGTAACAAAATCCACCGAGAGGTGAGACCAGGGTCGTTGTGGAACGGGCAGGGGCTGTAATTTACCCCTGGGCAAGTGTCTGGGCGCCTTACACTGGGCACACACTGAGCAGGAGGAGACATAAACCCTCACATCCCTGGCTAACGTTTGGCCACCAGTACTTCGTACTAAGGCAGTTGCACTGTCCGGCCAATACCCGGAGGGGGACGTGTGAGCCCAATAAATCAGCCGATCCCGGACCTCGAGCGGGACGTACGCCCGACCCACCGGACACTGTGGAGGACTAGGCTCGGTGCGTAACGCCCGCTCGATCTCCGCATATCGACCTCCCACACCACCACGGTGCCACCAGACAAGACTCCGGTAGTATGGGAATGGACTCCACGCACCTCTCCTCCGTGTCATACCGACGGGACAGAGCATACTGCCTTCCCGTTCTTGGGACCCAGGGATGTAAGTGATCTTGAACACAAAAACCGGGCGAGAAAACATAGTCCATCGAGCCTGGCGAGGATTCAGTCTCTAGCTGCCCGAATGTATTCCAGGTTACGATGGTCGGTCAGAATGAGGGAAAGGGTGCTGAGCCCCTCAAGCCAATGCCTCCACACCTTTAGGGCCTGTACTACGGCTAACAGCTCCCTGTCCCCTACGTCATAATTCCGCTCCGACGGACTGAGCTTCTTAGAATAAAAAAGCACAGGGCGCGGAGCTTAGGTGGTGTACCGGATCGTTGAGAAAGAACTGCCCCGATACCGGCCTCAGACGCGTCCACCTCAACTTGGGAAGGGTAAAGTGGGATCCGGGTGCGCCAACACCGGAGCCGAGGTAAACAGGTCCTTCAGTCTCCCAAAGGCCTGTCCGCCTCAGCCGACCACTGCAAGCGCCACCGGACCCCCCTTCAGAAGAGACGTTATGGGAGCTGCCACCTGTCCAAAACCCCGGATAAACCTCCGGTAGTAATTCCGCAAAAACCCAAGAACCGCTGCACCTCTTTAACCGTAGTTGGGGTTTGCCAATTACGCACTGCGGACACTCGGTCCACCTCCATTCTCACCCCACTGACGCAGACAACTGGTAACCCAAAAGGAAACTGACTCCTGAAAGAACAGACATTTCTCAGCTTTGACATACAGGTCATGCTCCAACAGTCTCCTCAATACCCTGCGCACCAGGGCTACATGCTCGGCCCGAGTAGAACTGTACACAAGAATATCATCTATGTACACCACTACTCCCTGCGCCTGCATGTCCCGGAAAAGTTCATCTACAAACGATTGGAAGACTGATGGAGCATTCATTAACCCATATGGCATGACGAGATACTCGTATGGCCGGAGGTAGTACTAAATGCTGTCTTCCACTCATCGCCCTCCCTAATGCGCACCAAGTTATATGCGCTCCTGAGATCCAATTTTGTGAAGAACCTTGCCCCGTGTAAGGACTCCGTCATGGTCCCAATCAGCGGGAGTGGATAACTATATTTCACAGTCACCTGATTGAGGGACCGCGGTAATCAATACACGGACGCAAAAACCTCCATCCTTTTTCTTCACAAAAAAGAAGCTCGAGGACGCGGGAGAAGTGGAGGACCGTATGTATCCCTGTCTCAGAGACTCGGCAATGTAAGTTTCCATTGCCCTTTTCTCCTCCTGTGACAAAAGGATACACATGGCTCCGCGGAAGCGCTGCTCCTGTCTGGAGGTCTATCGCCACAATCCCCCTGTCTATGAGGTGGCAACCGTGCCGCTACTGGTCTTACTAACACGAGCGCCAAATCTCATACTCAGGAGGAATGTGCAGTGCTGGCATCTGTTCGGACTCTCCACCGAGGTCGCCCCTACGGAAACACCCAGACATAACCCCTCACAACTGAGCAGACCACCCTTTAAGAGCCTTCTCTCGCTACGAAAATAGTAGGATCATGGGTCATCAACCAGGGAAGCCCCAGTACCACGGATACGCAGGAGAGTCGATCAGATAGAGTTGAATCGTCTCCTCATGACCCCCCTGCGTCATCATCCTAAGTGGCGCTGTGACCTCCCCAATCAACCCAGATCCTAACGGACGACTAATCTAAGGCATGTACAGGAAAGGGTTTTTCGACTGGAAGGAGGGGAATCCCTAACTTAACACAGAATCTCCGATCTACAAAAATCCCAGCTGCGCCTGAATCGACTAGCGCCTTATGCTGGGACCGCAGGTGCAACCTGTGGTAAACAAACAGGTAATGTAATGTGTACGACAGAAAGCTCTGGGTAAGTAGGGCGCCTACTCACCTGGGAGGACCTCCCCACTGTATGACCTGCCATCTCCCTCACCAGGGACCCTCCCCAGCACCTAGCCGCGGTGTGCCCTGCCCTCCGCGCCCACACTTGGTGCAGGAGACTGCCCCCCTCGGGCTCCTACCTCTTCTCCCTCTACGCGCCAGCACCTCAAAGCTCCATCGGACACTGCTCGGAGGCGCTGGAGGGTGGAATGGGAGGCCCCCACCTGGGACGTCCGCGGGTCGCAAGCAGGGTGTCCAGTCGAATGGCCATGTCCACCAGCTGGTCAAAAATGTTAGTGTAGTGTCCCTGCATGCTAACTCCCTGCGGACGTCCTCCGAAGGCTACATCTGAAGTGGTCTATGAGGGCCCTCTCATTCCACCCAGCATCAGCCGCTAGAGTCCGGAACTCCAGCGCAAAACTCCCTGAGCGCTCCTCATCCCCTGTCGGAGGTGGAATAGACGTTCCCCCGCGCGCTTTCCCCTCCGGTGGATGGTCGAAGACCGCACGGGAAGCGGCGGGAGAACTCCGCATAGGGGACTGTGGCGGCGTCTATTCCCCTCCATTCGGCGTTGGCCCACTCCAACGCCTTGCCGGTGCGACAGGAGATGAGGGCGGAAACGCTCTCGTATCCCGAGGGCGCCGGGTGTATGGTGGCAATGTAGAGCTCCACTTGTAAAGAGGAACCCCTGACACCCGGCAGCGGTGCCGTCGTACGCCCTCGGGAGCGGAGAGCCGAATCCCACTGGGTTCCGGTCGATGGACGGGCTGGCTGTCGGTGGTGATGGTGCGATAGGTGGGGCTGTGGGAACCCCGCTGGTTTCCCATCGACGAAGGGTGTCCATGACGCCCCTCCAAGGCGTGCCCGATCCCTGGGTTGATACGGTGCTCTTGACCAAGGAGACGCTCCTCCATGGTGTCCGACGGGTGCTCCTGCTGATTCCATGTTCTGGTGTGTAATTCTGTCACGTTGCTGTGGATTGGTGTGGTGTAGAATCAGGCGCAGGAAGCAGAGGATAAGTCCAACAAGACTTTTACTAGAGCACAACACAAAATAAATCCAAACAGCCCGGAGGCAAAAGGACGCACAAAGGCGTAAATAGCGAGCGCACACACAGGTGCGTAATACTCTCCTAAACACAAGGAGGAAAGCTATGAAATAGCGTACCGACACGTGTAGCGTAAACAACACGACACGAACAATTACACACAACACACTAAACTAACAACAAGGAAAACTAATAGGGTGCTAAATGAGACATAACACAAAACAGGTGTGACTACAGACAAAAAACCAATCAAACAAGAAAACATAGAGCGGTGGCAGCTAGAACTCCGAGACGACGACCGGCGAAACCTGCCCCGAACAAGGAGGAGGAGCCGCCTCGGCCGAAACCGTGACACTCTGGTTCACTCAGAATTAGTAAATTGGCCTTATTAAGGAAATTGTTTATATCTTCTTGGAACTTTTGTTTTTGATTGATACATTTTTGAATCCACTGGCAAATGTTGATGTACTCAAAGGGCCAATAGATGGATACATCAGTCCCAAACCATACCTTTTTGAGTCAAAGGCAGCTGAGCTCCACCTTGCGCCTGAGGATGAAAACAATGTCCGAAAAGCGGTGTGTAGCCTTCACCATCTCCCTCACTAATGAGTTGAGGGTGAGACTGCCGGACAATATCGAAGCATTGCAGTACATGTCAGTTTTCAATGTGGAGGAAACTCTAAAGCACAATAAGAGCCCTGGAGAAATATAAAAAAATAGCCAAGCTCCTTGGCTACTCCCCTGCAGAGATAGACAAGATTGTCCAGCAATGGCGTGCCATCCATCTTAGTAAATGGAATGAGACAAAAAACACACTGGGCTTCTGGAGTGAGATTTGGAAGTTCAGGGATGCAGCTGAACCCGTTTCAAGAACTTGCCATGGCTGCTGTGTCTGTGTTGTCCTTTGCCACACACTCGAATGCTGAAGTCGAGAGAGTATTCAGCCAGATGAGTGTGGTAAAAAGCAAACTTAGAAATCGGATGTCCTTGCAGACCCTTTAACTCCATCCCTGTACATTCGATATGGACTGAAGCTGTCTGGTGAGGCTTGCTATGAGCACCAGCTGCCTGATAATGTTTTGCAGCTTTTTGGCACATCAGCTGCTTACTCATTTAAGTCAGCTCCCTCAGTTGCTGAACCTGCCATAGAGAGCCTTGACCAAAATGACGATGACCCACTCTTTCTGTGAGCCAGCACAACCTGTGTGTGTGTGGAGGGGGGTCTGAAAAAAATTAACTTTTAACCAGAATTAGGGCCAGACTAGTTACCATCACTTTCTCACATTGCCATTGACAGTTTTTTCTATTGTCTCTTTTTGGTCCATTTAGATTGTTAATGCAGATTGTATACATTTTTTATATTTTTTATGTTATGGTTAAAAATGTTCATGTTTTACTTGTTGTAGGCTCCTAAGTGGACCATAAGGTTAAAAACCAAAACCAAACTTAAGAAAACTAAAATATAAAACAAACAAAACTAAAATAAAAAACTAAGTAACTCCGCCAGAGTGTCTCTTTTGGGTCACTTTTGCCGGTCCCAAGCCCAGATAAAGGAGGAGGGTTGGAATTGTGACATAAAAAAAAACAAGAATCGACAGAAGAAAGTTCATTTGTAGTTCTAAACATATTTAGGGTGTTTTTTACTCCCTTTTTGTCTCTCCCATGACGTTATTCCTCTCTCCTACAGCGTCCATCACAATTACATGCACATGGCCAATTATGCAAATTCTGTAATGACGTCATTTAGCGACTTCTAGCGACTTTTAGGACAGCCAATAGCTGCTTTCCTTACTGAGGAGTTGGCAACACTGCTTCTTCAGTGCTCTTCCATATCACTCCTCATCCTCAGCAATGCTGTTCACAGCAAGGCATTCCAGAACTGCCTTCGATTTGCAGGCATCAGAGGACACAGCTTGGTGATGATGTCCATCTTCTTGGACTCTTATAGCCCTATTGCTTATTTAGATTGCATGGACGGACATTGACAGGAATAAAACCTAGTATTGAAGTGGTTGTACAGTCATAATGCACCCTCACACGGCAACTTTGATCCCCATAGATACTATAATCATCTAGGCCACAGGGATTGGTGGAAGTCATTTTGGCAAAACAGTTTCTTCCCACGTTCATGTAGTGATGGCACCGAAGCAGACACATTGTGCACACATTTGGCATGCCAAAACGTATTGTGCTAATTACATACGCCACCAACAAAGGTGATAGATACAATTTTGGATTTTAACTTTCCTGACCGGGACAGTCACTCAATACTGGAATATAAAAGAAACCAGAAACCCTGGACATGTGAGTAGATATACAGTGGGGGAAAAAAGTATTTAGTCAGCCACCAATTGTGCAAGTTCTCCCACTTAAAAAGATGAGAGAGGCCTGTAATTTTCATCATAGGTACACGTCAACTATGACTGACAAATTGAGAAGAAAAAAATCCAGAAAATCACATTGTAGGATTTTTTATGAATTTATTTGCAAATTATGGTGGTAAATAAGTATTTGGTCAATAACAAAAGTTTCTCAATACTTTGTTATATACCCTTTGTTGGCAATGACACAGGTCAAAGTTTTCTGTAAGTCTTCACAAGGTTTTCACACACTGTTGCTGGTATTTTGGCCCATTCCTCCATGCAGATCTCCTCTAGAGCAGTGATGTTTTGGGGCTGTCGCTGGGCAACACGGACTTTCAACTCTCTCCAAAGATTTTCTATGGGGTTGAGATCTGAAGACTGGCTAGGCCACTCCAGGACCTTGAAATGCTTCTTACGAAGCCACTCCTTCGTTGCCCGGGCGGTGTGTTTGGGATCATTGTCATGCTGAAAGACCCAGCCACGTTTCATCTTCAATGCCCTTGCTGATGGAAGGAGGTTTTCACTCAAAATCTCACGATACATGGCCCCATTTATTCTTTCCTTTACCACGGATCAGTCGTCCTGGTCCCTTTGCAGAAAAACAGCCCCAAAGCATGATGTTTCCACCCCATGCTTCACAGTAGGTATGGTGTTTCTTCACAGTAGGTAGGGGCGGCAGGTAGCTTAGTGGGTAAGAGCGTTGTGCCAGTAACCGAAAGGTCGCTGGTTCTAATCCCCGAGCCGACTAGGTGAAAAATCTGTCGATGTGCCCTTAAGCAAGGCACTTAACCCTAATTGCTCCTGTAAGTCGCTCTGGATAAGAGCGTCTGCTAAATGACTAAAATGTAAATGTACAATGTGTTCTTTGGATGCAACTCAGCATTCTTTGTCCTCCAAACACGACGAGTTGAGTTTTTACCAAAAAGTTATATTTTGGTTTCATCTGACCATATGACATTCTCCAATCCTCTTCTGGATCATCCAAATGCACTCTAGCAAACTTCAGACGGGCCTGGACATGTACTGGCTTAAGCAGAGGGACACGTCTGGCACTGCAGGATTTGAGTCCCTGGCGGCGTAGTGTGTTACTGATGGTAGGCTTTGTTACTTTGGTCCCAGCTCTCTGCAGGTCATTCACTAGGTCCCCCCGTGTGGTTCTGGGATTTTTGCTCACCGTTCTTGTGATCATTTTGACCCACAGGGTTAGATCTTGCGTGGAGCCCCAGATCGAGGGAGATTATCAGTGGTCTTGTATGTCTTCCATTTCCTAATAATTGCTCCCACAGTTGATTTCTTCAAAACCAAGCTGCTTACCTATTGCAGATTCAGTCTTCCCAGCCTGGTGCAGGTCTACAATTTTGTTTCTGGTGTCCTTTGACAGCTCTTTGGTCTTGGCCATAGTGGAGTTTGGAGTGTGACTGTTTGAGGTTGTGGACAGGTGTCTTTTATACTGATAACAAGTTCAAACAGGTGCCATTAATACAGGTAATGAGTGGAGGACAGAGGAGCCTCTTAAAGAAGAAGTTACAGGTCTGTGAGAGCCAGAAATCTTGCTTGTTTGTAGGTGACCAAATACTTATTTTCCACCATAATTTGCAAATAAATTCATAAAAAATCCTACAATGTGATTTTCTGGAGAAAAAAAATTCTCAATTTGTCTGTCATAGTTGACGTGTACCTATGATGAAAATTACAGGCCTCTCTCATCTTTTTAAGTGGGATAACTTGCACAATTGGTGGCTGACTAAATACTTTTCCCCCCCACTGTATTATTAATGAGGTAGCAATGCTGTGTGTGTGCTCAACCGGAAAATGAGAGTGCGTGGTTTTTGACAATTCAGTATAGGGTGCACATCTAACTGACTGTCAGCTGGCTAGAGATCGTGTGTGTGGTGTAACGTTACTGATTCAAATAACCCATGGAATGTCAGAATAAAATTATAGGGATTGTATTCATTACAGGGATAATAGATTGAAGCTAGTATAAATTGCTAATCGCCTCTTATGGGAGCAGGTAGCACAAATCTATTGCTTCATGCTAATGCTAGCTAGGTATGTTTTTACATTTGGTATGGGCGTATCAGTTCTAATAGTTTAGGTGGCTGTCACTGGCTAGAAATTGTGCGTGTGGTGTACTGATTCAAAGAAACCATCAGATGAAATTTCAGAATATAATTCATTATAGGGCTAATAGATTGAAGTTAGTATCAATTGCAGATCTCCTCTATGGGAGCTGGTAGCATTGTTAGTCTATGCTTGCTAGCTAGCTAATTAATTATGTTCTCAGATCTACTTAGCTGGCTAGTTCTTACCAGTGTCTGGGTGTCGGCGTTTCAGAGCAAGTTCAACCATCATTTCCCCCCGGGAATGCTGTGCCATGATGTTGTGACCCTAGATTAGCAATGTATGTGTGTGTGTGTAGCTGTCAGTCAGTGTCATACAGGTTCGATTGTATCACTATCAGAATAAAATGATATGATACCAAGGTAAAAGGCAGTAACTGTAGCCAAGGGCAGGTTAAAACCAAGCTAAAAGCCAGTAAGTTCAGTTACTGCCATTTACCTTGGTTTCACAGTAACTTTTTGCGGAACTTTGATCCCCGTAGATACTATAATCATCTAGGCCACAGGGATTGGTGGAATTCATTTTGGCAAAACAGTTTCTTCCCACGTTCATGTAGTGATGGCACCGAAGCAGACACATTGTGCACACATTTGGCATGCCAAAACTTATTGTGCTAATTACATACGCCACCAACAAAGTACTGCTAATGTGACCCCCGTTTTCTCCAAAACACAATACAATAGAGGCAGGATACTTGTCCACATGATTAAGCAGGTATTTAATGTAGCAGAAATGACATTAACTCATTTTCGACCAAATGAGCAGTTACTGCCTTTTTGCTTGATCTCAATATCAATGAATATATATACAGCAAAACAGGAATCTAGAACAAATGCACCTTTATTCATAAAACTGGAAAATGATATAGCATAATTCCTATAAAAGACAATAAATCCATTATGAATGTGCAACATTTTCAATCCATTGTTCGTATGAAGTCATTGGTGGCACTCATGTCTTCTACATGATCATAACTTAACTCAGTGTGCAAAAACATTTTACAGTGTTGTTTATTCTCTCCTGTGAATCTGTGGCTCTTTTCACACTCCTTTAAATCAGGGAACATTTGATCATAGCCCGGGAATCTGGAGATCACCGTCATCAGTTCCACTACTTGCTGACTGTCTTTGACAGTGTTTCTGAACACATGGGACCTGTCCTCACAAAGCTCAACTATCTTTTTAACATGTCTTTACTCATATTTTCCAGGTCCTCTCCATGAGTAAAGAGGACAATCGTTTTCTCACTGATTTCACCCCAGGCTTCTTCCAATTGTTTTAATATCCATCTCTTGCCCTCTGTGAATCGGTCAATCTGAATGACCAATAAGTACACACTAGACCCATCCCCACAGTGCTTTGTACAATCTATAACATGTTTTTCAGAATTTTTAACAGATTCATGGAAGAAGTCAGGGGTATCAATGACCCTAACCTCTGTCCCAAACTATTGCATGTACTGATTTGTCTATTAAACAATGTTGATCTGTTATATGAAGTTGTCAATAAAATGTTGGAAATTCCTGTGAGCATAGTGTAACTTAACTATATATTATTTCATAACATACCTTAAAAGGGGCAATCTGTGACTGGTACAACAATTGATTTACTTTGAAGTTGAGGATGTACAGTCACCTCCAAAATTATTGGCATCCTTGATAGAGATGAGAAAAAATACTGATTGCTATATTGTATACAATTGCTAAGAGAAAGATGTTTTGTTTAACAAGTTACATATATTTTTCAAAAAAAGGAAGTTGTCAAAATTATTAGCACTCCTAAGAAAATCTGCATTAACGTTCTACTTTTTAAAAGTTAATCTCAGTTTAAGGAACTGTATTGTGGCCTTACATGGCTGTACCGTTTCACTGGGGTATAAACATTTGGTAACATGCAGGGGTTGGAACCAAAATATTTTTCCAATTGTTCCTTTACGAGCAGAACCCCTATTTGTTTTGTTTCCGTTCCAGTATTCCGACCACACTGTAATTTTTTTTAAACATTTTGATTCAATGTACAATTGTAAGGCAACCAGCTGCAATATGATTGTGAGTTTGCTCAACATTTGGGCTTAACCAACATACATTCTCAAATGGAATTGTATGTTCACTCAATTTAGAATAGGTTGAGTGAACATACAATTCAACTGGATAATTTATTTGACCTTATTTGCTCTTTAGTTTCTTTAAACTCTTTATGACAATACATTACATATATTGCAAGGACTTTATTCGGTTAACAGGCCACATCAAGCCTGCAAGTCACACTATGCTGGCTTGCAAAGTGATGTGTAATTCCTTTTTGGAATCCAGCCAGTGAGGATATCCAACAATTGGAACTTTTAATCACCCGCAACCTGCATTGAGAATGACTGCTGGGGTAGGGAAGATCAATTATTGAGACTACGTAAATCCATTTGGAAGACCCATTTGCGACCAAGCTTTAACTTCCTGACTGATGTCTTGAGATGTTGCTTCAATATATCCACATAATTTTCCTTCCTCATGATGCCATCTATTTTGTGAAGTGCACCAGTCCCTCCTGCAGCAAAGCACCCCCACAGCATGATGCTGCCACCCCCGTGATTCACGGTTGGGATGGTGTTCATCAGCTTGCAAGCCACCTTCTTTTTCCTCCAAACATAACGATGGTCATTATGACCAAACAGTTCTATTTTTGTTTCATCAGACCAGAGGACATTTCTCCAAAACGTAAGATCTTTGTCCCCATGTGCAGTTGCAAACCGTAGTCTGGCTTTTTTATGGCGGTTTTGGAGCAGTGGCTTCTTCCTTGCTGAGCGGCCTTTCAGGTTATGTCGATATAGGACTCGTTTTACTGTGGATATAGATACTTGTGTACCTGTTTTCCTCCAGTATCTTCACAAGGTCCTTTGCTATTGTTCTGGGATTGATTTGCACTTTTCGCACCAAAGTACGTTCATCTCTAGGAGACAGAACGCGTCTCCTTCCTGAGCGGTATGACGGCTGCGTGGTCCCATGGTGTTTATACTTGCGTACTATTGTTTGTACAGATGAACGTGGTACCTTCAGGCGTTTGGAAATTTCTCTCAAGGATGAACCAGACTTGTGGAGATCTACAATTTTTTTCTGAGGTCTTGGCTGATTTCTTTTGTTTTCCCATGATATCAAGCAAAGAGGCATATAGTTTGAAGGTAGGCCTTGAAATACATCCACAGGTACACCTCCAATTGACTCAAATGATGTCAATTAGCCTATCAGAAACTTCTAAAGCCATGACATAATTTTCTGGAATTTTCCAAGCTGTTTAAAGGCACAGTCAACTTAGTGTATGTAAACTTCTGACCCACTGCAATTGTGATACAGTGAATTGTAAGTGAAATAATCTGTCTGTAAACAATTGTTGGAAAAATTACTTGTGTCATGCACAAAGTAGATGTCCTAACCGACTTGCCAAAACTATAGTTTGTTAACAAGAAATGTGTGGAGTGGTTGAAAAACGAGTTTTAATGACTCCAACCTAAGTGTATGTTAACTTCAGACTTCAACTGTAGGTACAATAAGTCCAACTACTAACAGATTGGTTTGGTTCTGTCACGTCTACTCCTGCTCCTCCCCTCCGGCATGCGACGTCGCCGGAATAATAACCACCGGTCCTGGGATTCATCATTACGCACACCTGGCATCCATCATTACGCGCACCTGCAGATCATTATGATTCACACCTGGACTCCATTACTTTCCTCATTACCTCCCATTTATATGTCCCTCCCTTACGTTTAGTCCTCAGTCGGTATTGTTCCTGTGATCATGGTATATCGCCACTGTTACGCTGTCTCGTTTAATGTTTGTTGTTTTATTAAACGTTTCACCTGCATCTCGACTCACAGCGTCATTGTTACAGAATATCGACTCCAACCATGGAAGCAGCAGGGAATTCGAATATCTCTCAGACGGTCGATGAACAGGGTTATCTTCTACATCAACACCATGACCAGCTGGCACAACTGGGATCGGCTATAGAGGAGGTTCTTCGCAGTTTGCAACGTCTCGAACACACCCAGGAGGCATTGTCTTCATCCAGTGGAGGATACTCTGGGTCCATGGCCAGGAAACTCCCCAGACCTTAATCCCATTGAGAACTTGTGGTCGATCCTCAAGAGGCGGGTGGACAAACAAAAACCCACAAACTCCAAGCATTGATTATGCAAGAATGGGCTGCCATCAGTCAGGATGTGGCCCAGAAGTTAATTGACAGCATGCCAGGGTGGATTGCAGAGGTCTTGAAAAATAATGGTCAACACTGCAAATATTGACTCTTTGCATAAACTTTATGTAATTGTCAATAAAAGCCTTTGACACTTATGGAATGTTTGTAATTATACTTCAGTATACCATAGTAACATCTGACAAAAATATCTCATAACACTGAAGCAGCGAACTTTGTGAAGACCAATACTTGTGTCATTCTCAAAACTTTTGACCACGACTGTACGTGCAAAACACAGGTATTGAAACAAACAATTCTAAAAATCAACCTGCAATAGAGTATGCTGGGAAATATGATAATGTGTGTGGTTTTGTGAAAAAATGAATTTGTAATTTTACTCTACAAGCCTTCATATTAGCTCAATTTTTTTGTCCTTTTGAAGTCCATTCAACTCACAGAATAACGCTGAATGTTTTTTTGTTAAAATTGCTTTTTTACAGTGTTGCCTTACAAAGACAAACAGGAATTTGTCATTTGACTCAATAAGCTTGTTCAAATTCAGCTCACTTCGAGCAGAGTTTGAGTAAACAAGCTTTAACACATTACCTATAATTCTTGTCCTTTTGAAGTCCACGCAACTCACAGAATAATGCAGATTAAGCAATTGGTTAAATTAGCTTTTTTACAGTGCAGAAAATAAAGTTCAGAACCGGTTCGAACCCCCCAAAAAAGTAACAGTTCATATTGCTCCTTTTCGTTCATTTTTTAATTTGTGAAATCAAAATTTTTACATTTAACTCATTAATTTACTCCACCAATTAGAGTGGATAGAGCACTTTGCTTTGGTAAGATATGTATGATTGGTCAGATAAGTGCGAGATGCGACTGAAATTTCACGGGTGGGGAGAGAAAGAGAGAGAGGGGTGGACATGGAGGGGGCTTGAAGTGCTGAACATCATGACGTGAATTGGAATGTGTTTAAGCTATTACTACCATTATAACTTCACCGAATTATATACTAAACATTAGGAATATTTTTGGAACTACACTGAACAACGGAGGTGCTGAGGAGTATTTCGGTCTTTAATGAAGCCAATTTGTGGGGAAAACTAATTCTGATTGGCTGGGCCTGTCTCCCCAGTGGGTGGGCCTGGCTGCCAAGTGGGTGGGCCTATGCCCTCCAAGGCCCACCCATGGCTGCACCCCTGCCCAGTCATGTGAAATCCATAGATTAGGGCCTAATTTATTTATTTCAATTGACTGATTTCCTTATATGAACTGTAACTCAGCATTCAACACCATAGTGCCCTCTAAGCTCATCACTAAGCTAAGGATCCTGGGACTAAACACTTCCCTCTGCAACTGGATCCTGGACTTCCTGACGGGCCGCCCCCAGGTGGTAAGGGTAGGTAACAACACATCTGCCACACTGATCCTCAACACGGGGGCACCTCAGGGGTGCGTGCTCAGTCCCCTCCTCTACTCTCTGTTCACCCATGACTGCATGGCCAGATACGACTCCAACACCATCATTAAGTTTGCCGACGACACAACAGTGGTAGGCCTGATCACCGACAACGATGAGACAGCCTATAGGGAGGAGGTCAGAGACCTGGCCGTGTGGTGCCAGGACAACAACCTCTCCCTCAAGTGACCAAGACAAAGGAGATGATTGTGGACTACAGGAAAAAAAAAAGAGGACTGAGCACGCCCCCATTCTCATCGACGGGGCTGTAGTGGAACAGGTTGAGACAACAAACTATCATGGTCCAAACACACCAAGACAGTCGTGAAGAGGGCACAACAAAGCCTATTCCCCCTCAGGAGACTGAAAAGATTTGGCATGGGTCCTCAGATCCTCAAAAAATTCTACAGCTGCACCATCGAGAGCATCCTGACTGGTTGCATCACCGCCTGGTATGTCAACTGCTTGGCCTCCGACCGCAAGGCACTACAGAGGGGTACATCACTGGGGCCAAGCTTCCTGCCATCCAGGACCTCCATACCAGGCGGTGTCAGAGGAAGGCCCTCAAAATTGTCAAAGACTCCAGCCACCCTAGTCATAGACTTCTCTCTGCTACCGCACGGCAAGCGGTACCGGAGTGCCAAGTCTAGGTCCAAAAGACTTCTCAACAGCTTCTACCCCCAAGCCATAAGACTCCTGAACAGCTAATCATGGCTACCCGGACTATTTGCACTGCCCCCCCACCCCATCCTTTTTTACGCTGCTGCTACTCTGTTAATTATTTATGCATAGTCACTTTAACTCTACCCACATGTACATATTACTTCAACTACCTCAACTAGCCGGTGCCCCCGCACATTGACTCTGCACCGGTACCCCCCTGTATATATAGCCTCCCTACTGTTATTTTATTTTACTTCTGCTCTTTTTTTTCTTAACACTTTTTTTGTTTTATTTTTACTTTTTTTGTAAAAAATATATGCACTGTTGGTTAAGGGCTGTAAGTAAGCATTTCACTGTAATGTCTGCACCTGTTGTATTCGGCGCATGTGACCAATAAAATTTAATTTGATTTGATTTGATTTGAACTCAGTAAAATATTTGAAACGCATGTTGCAGTTATATTTTTGTTCAGTATGAAAATAACATTATTAACCGGTTCTCAATATTTGAAAATAAAGGTTCTGTTCTGGAACACTAGAGATCAGTTTCATTCCCGGTTCGATTCATTCCCGGTTCGGTTTTCAGCTCTGTTCCCTGAACCAGTTCCATAAGCGTAGACCAAAGGATATCAAGGATCTGGAAACGTACTGTATATAGGAATGGTCTAATATCCATCCCAATTAGTTTTCCAACCTCCTAAAACGTTTTAGTAAAAGGCTCAGTGCTGTTATCTTGGCAAGTGGAGGGTGCTGGAGTATTGAAAACACGGGTGGGAATAATCTTGACACCTGTCTTTTTGAGATATAAAAAAACTTGTTAAACAAAATCTCTTTCTCTGAGCAATTGTATTAGTATAAAATCATATACATTTTCACATTGTTTTTCGAGCATACAACATAGCTCAGTATTTTTACTATTTTCATGTACTGTATTATCTTTTTTGCTCTACTTTATCAACGGTGCCTGTATCCCCATGGATGCCTGTATACCCATTGATCCTTGAAGAATACAATGTACAAATGCCCCACGAGCTTAGTTCAACTATTAGCAGAACCCAAAATATAAGCTTGTTTTACTCCATTGTTGTAAACAATGTACTTGTAAACAAACACTGTATAGACTGAAATCATGGTTGAAACTATAATTTTGATCACATGGAACGTCAGTCCTCGCATCCATAGCTCTTTCTATGAATTTGACAGTAGTTACATTTCTCCAACCCCGTCCCTCAGCTGTTTACCAAAAACAGTGACAGGGTGCCGTTTTGTTGTTGTTTCAACAGCAGATTTCCCCTTTAAATGTATAAAACACAGTTGCACTCTAAAATACAGGTGCTGAGTACACAACAATCATGATTTATAAATGTTTATTTGCCACTGCCAGCAATTAGTAACTGCATTTAGGGACCAATTCCCTATGTAGACTACGTCAATCTCCTGCATTCAGCATGTGTTAAAACCAGTGGTGTAAAGTACTTATGTCACGTCTGCCCCAGCTCCCCCTGCCTGGCGCTCGAGGGTTCCAGGCTCCCCATCATTACGCACACCTGTCACCATCGTTACGCACATCTGCACTTCATTGGACTCACCTGGACTTCATCACTGTTTAATTACCTCCACTATATCTGTCTGTTCCGCAGTTGTGATCCCCGTGTCAGAATTAATGTCATCATGTTTCCCCTAGCCAGATGTGTTTTGGTTGATGTCTGTATATATTAAATGTTCACTCCCTGTACTTGCTTCTTGTCTCCCAGCGTCTCACAGTTACTATGGTCCTCACAACTTAAGTAAAAATAATTTAAAGTACTACTTAAGTAGTTTTTTGGGGTATCTGTACTTTACTTTACTATTTATATTGTTGACTACTTTTATTTTTACTTCACTACATTCCTAAAGAAAATAATGCTTTGTTTGTAAATGATGTCCGAATGTTGGAGTGTGCCACTGGCAATCTGTAAAAAAAAAAAAAAGAAGTGCGGTCTGTTTTGCTCAATATAAGGAATGTGAAATGATTTATGCTTTTGATACTTAAGTCTATTTAAAACCAAATACTTTTATACTTTTACTCAAGTAGTATTTTGCTGGGTGACTTTCACTTTTACTTGAGTCATTTTCTATTAAGGTATTTTTACTTCTACTCAGGTATGACAATTGGATACTTTTTCCACCACTGGTTAAAACGGCCAGCTTCATAAAACGGCCAGCTTCAGTCAACTGATTCTAGCCATTCCTTCTGGTTAGTTCTAGTCGGGCAGCTTAGTCTCCCATTCAGAGGACCCCCACTTTTGTTAGTGTCTTATTGGTTAATGTGACGCCAAATACTTATCACCACATCTGCTTCAGCCTATCAGTGGCATTGATTCCGGGGATTTCAGTTTCAGTTTGTCTATGCTTTTCCCATCCTGATGAGCACTTCCACAGTTACCCTCCTTCTGAACTTTTCCTCCTGTGGATTGAATCGCTGTATGTCTGATGTTTAGTTGTGCGTGCATCTAAACATAAGTGCCTTTAGATCTGTGTCATATTATGTGGAGCTAAGTTTTGTGGTCAATTGTCTATAATTACCATGTGTTGAGCTTGTGAGCTAGCTCACGCTCCCACTAGTGTTAGCACTACTGTTACCTTTTTGCATTGGAATGCATGAGCATTTTAGCATGACTTGTAGCGATTAGCGGTTTATTAGCATTGCTCATTTATCATGCTAGGCTATTTTCAATTCTATATAAAGTACCAGCTAAAAGTTTGGACACACCTACTCATTCAAGGGTTTTTCTTTATGTTTTAATATTTTCTACATTGTAGAATATTAGTGAAGACATCAACTACGAACTAACACATATGGAATCATGTTGTAACCAAAAAAGTGTTAAACAAATCAAAATACATTTTATATTTGAGATTCTTCAAAGTAGCCACCTTTTGCATTGATGACAGCTTTGCACACTCCTGGCATTCTCTCAACCAGCTTCATGAGGTAGTCACTTGGAATGCATTTCAATTAACAGGTGTGCCTTGTTAAAAGTTAATTTGTGGAATTACTTTCCTTTTTAATGCGTTTGAGCCAATCAGTTGTGTTGTGACAAGGTAGGGGTGGTAAACAGAAGACTGAAGACTTATTGGCAGACTAAATAGCCTTGGTTTCTCAAATGACTGCCTCGCCTGGTTCACCAACTACTTCTCAGATAGAGTTCAATGTGTCAAATTGGAGGGCCTGTTGTCTGGACCTATGGCAGTCTCTATGGGGGTGCCACAGGGTTCAATTCTTGGGCCGACTCTTTTCTCTGTGTATATCAATGATGTCGCTCTTGCTGCTGGTGACTCTCAGATCCACCTCTACGCAGACGACACCATTTTGTATACATCTGGCCCTTCATTGGACACTGTGTTAACAAACCTCCAAACGAGCTTCAATGCCATACAACACTCCTTCAGTAGCCTCCAACTGCTCTTAAACACTAGTAAAACTAAGTGCATGCTCTTCAACCGAACGCTGCTTGCACCCGCCCACCCGACTAGAATCACTACTCTCGACGGGTCTGACCTAGAGTATGTGAACAACTACAAATACCTAGGTGTCTTGTTAGACTGTAAACTATCCTTCCAGACTCACATTAAGAATCTCCAATCCAAAGTTAAATCTAGAATCGGTTTCCTATTTCGCAACAAAGCCTCCTTCACTCATGCTGCCAAACATGCCCTCGTAAAACTGACTATCCTACCGATCCTTGACTTCGGCGATGTCATTTACAAAATAGCCTCCAACACTCTACTCAGCAAATTGGATGTAGTCTATCACAGTGCCATCCGTTTTTTGTCTCCAAAGCCCCATATACTACCCACCACTGTGACCTGTACGCTCTTGTTGGCTGGTCCTCACTACATATTCGTCGCCAAACCCACTGGCTCCAGGCCATCTATAAATCACTGCTAGGCAAATCCACGCCTTATCTTAGCTCATTGGTCACCATAGCAACACCCACCCGTAGTATGCGCTCCAGCAGGTATATCTCACTGGTCATCCCCAAAGCCAACACCTCCTTTGGCCGCCATTCCTTCCAGTTCTCTGCTGCCAATGACTGGAACAAATTGCAAAAATCTCTGAAGCTGGAGACACTTATCTCCCTCACTAACTTTAAGCATCAGTTGTCAGAGCACCTTACCGATCACTGCACCTGTACACAGCCCATCTGAAATTAGCCCGCCCAACTACCTCATCCCTATATTGTTATTTATTTTGCTCATTTGTACCCCAGTATCTCTATTTGCACATCATCTCTTGCACATCTATCATTCCAGTGTTAATACTAATTGTAATTATTTTGCACTATAGCCTATTTATTGCCTTACCTCCATAACTTGCTACATTTGCACACACTGTATATATATTTTTTCTGTTGTATTTTTGACTTTGTTTTGTTTTACCCCATATGTAACTCTGTGTTGTTGTTTTTATCGCACTGCTTTGCTTTATCTTGGCCAGGTCGCAGTTGTAAATGAGAACTTGTTCTCAACTGGCTTACCTGGTTAAATAAAGGTGAAAAAAAAATGAAAGAAATTAAAAATCTCAAATATAAAATATATTTTGATTTGTTTAACCCTTTTTTTGGTTACTACATGATTCCATATGTGTTATTTCATAGTTTTGATGTCTTCACTATTATTCTACAATGTAGAAAATAGTAAAAATAAAGAAAAACCATTGAATGAGTATGTGTATCCAAAGTTTTGACTGATACTGTATATTAATACATACATACATACACATACATATAAATACATATACATACATACATACATACATATATATACATATCCTTTTAAAATATATTTTCCTTTATTACATTCCAACCCCACCACCCCTCCCCTAATTGGAGTAAATTAGTGAACAACAACGCTTAGGCCTCTACTTCCAGCTTATACATACTATATACATTTTATGGACACAGTCAATTTTACAATAATTATATTTTGCTTGTTTATACTCCTGAACTTCTTCTACTCTCAACCTCTCCGATCATTTTCATGATGTCCATCCGGTTTGCTTCTATATGCCATATCTTTCTAACTGTGGTCTTTCCCAAAAGCTCCCAACATACAACCTATATACTTATTATGGACACAGTATGCCTACATTATTAGTTATCTTGTTATTATTTGTTGTTATTTGTTATTAGTCCCATCCTTCAACTCCATTCAACACCTCCCATCTATCTCTTAACACCATCCATATAGGATTTCTATTTGCCATATATATTTCAACCGTACTGTGATGTTTTACTAAAGTTCTGAACCTTTCTATTCTCATTGCTTCTACAGATTGTGAATTAAAAATAAACATTTTTGCTAAAAGGATTATTATATTATTGATCGATTGACTATGACTTTTCAGATCACACAGTAATTCTATCTGAAAGGTTCGCTCCAGGTAAATATTGCAATCCTTTAGCCATTCCTGGACCTGTGTCCAAAAACAAGCTACAAATGGACAGAACAAAAACAAATTATCTAATGATTCTGTCTCTTCACAGCAAATTCTGCAGAGCTGGGAAGATTGTATCCCCCATATAAATAACATTCTATTGGTAGCAAGAAATTTATATAATAATTTAAATTGAAAGATTCAAATTTTTGAATCCGGTGTCGTTTTGCGTGTCAGTTCATGAAACACTATGCCATGGGATCGGTACGTCAAAAATGTCTTCCCAACTATTTTGCAATCTATATGGGACGGCTGTCAATCCTTTGGTCCTGAAGTGAAACTGATATACTTTTTTATTTATCACAGTTTTCCTTAACCAATTATGTTCTTTAATGCAAGGCCGACAGACAAGTTCCTTACTTTCTCCCCCTTCCACTTTCCTCTTCCAATTTTTGCGGTAAGGCTGCAATTATTTGGTTGTAATTTTGGGTAGAGCAGACATTTCCATACGTTTTTTGTTAGCTGCATGTGCGACATTACTCCACCAGTTCTACCGATGATATCATTTACGAAGATTATACCTTTTTTAAACATTCTGTCAAAAAATAAAGTTTTTTTGTCAATTGGTATATTTGAATTTAACCACAATATTTGTTGCATTATTTGTTCTGTAGTTTCTGGAGGATTAAATTGAAATTGCAACCAACTTTCTATGGCTTTTTTTTTGAAAGAGTGATATTTGGGAGATGATTTCCTTTTCAAATAACTGAAAATAAGTGGTTGTAATCTGAATAAAGGGAAAAAAGGCCCTTCTTGAACATTGGGTGAGACAATCTTACTAATTTGCTTGAGAACCAGTTCGGATTTAAGTATAACTTTTGTATGACTGAAGCTTTTAGTGATAGGTCTAATGCTTGAATATTTAATCATTTCTGTCCTCCGAATTCATATTCATTATATAAATAGGCCCTTTTATTTTTGTCTGGCTTGCCGTTCCAAATAAAATTTAATATTTTTTTCTCATATACAGTGGAGAAAAAAAAGTATTTAGTCAGCCACCAATTGTGCAAGTTCTCCCACTTAAAAATATGAGAGAGGCCTGTAATTTTCATCATAGGTACACGTCAACTATGACAGACAAAATGAGGAAAACAAATCCAAAAAATCACATTGTAGGATTTTTAATGAATTTATTTGCAAATTATGGTGGAAAATAAGTATTTGGTCAATAACAAAAGTTTCTCAATACTTTGTTATATACCCTTTGTTGGCAATGACACAGGTCAAACGTTTTCTGTAAGTCTTCACAAGGTTTTCACACACTGTTGCTGGTATTTTGGCCCATTCCTCCATGCAGATCTCCTCTAGAGCAGTGACGTTTTGGGGCTGTCGCTGGGCAACACGGACTTTCAACTCCCTCTAAAAATTTTCTATGGGGTTGAGATCTGGAGACTGGCTAGGCCACTCCAGGACCTTGAAATGCTTCTTACGAAGCCACTCCTTCGTTGCCCGGGCGGTGTGTTTGGAATCATTGACATGCTGAAAGACCCAGCCACGTTTCATCTTCATCCTCTGTAGCTCAGCTGGTAGAGCACGGCGCTTGTAACGCCAAGGTAGTGGGTTTGATCCCCGGGACCACCCATACACAAAAATGTATGCACGCATGACTGTAAGTCGCTTTGGATAAAAGCGTCTGCTAAATGGCATATTATTATTATTATTATTCAATGCCCTTGCCGATGGAAGGAGGTTTTCACTCAAAATCCCACGATACATGGCCCCATTCATTCTTTCCTTTACACGGATCAGTCGTCCTGGTCCCTTTTGCAGAAAAACAGCCCCAAAGCATGATGTTTCCACCCCCATGCTTCACAGTAGGTATGGTGTTCTTTGGATGCAACTCAGCATTCTTTGTCCTCCAAACACGACAAGTTGAGTTTTTACCAAAAAGTTATATTTGGGTTTTCATCTGACCATATGACATTCTCCCAATCCTCTTCTGGATCATCCAAATGCACTCTAGCAAACTTCAGAAGGGCCTAGACATGTACTGGCTTAAGCAGGGGGACACGTCTGGCACTGCAGGATTTGAGTCCCTGGCGGCGTAGTGTGTTACTGATGGTAGGCTTTGTTACTTTGGTCCCAGCTCTCTGCAGGTCATTCACTAGGTCCCCCCGTGTGGTTCTGGGATTTTTGCTCACCGTTCTTGTGATCATTTTGACCCCACGGCGTGAGATCTTGCGTGGAGCCCCAGATCGAGGGAGATTATCAGTGGTCTTGTATGTCTTCCATTTCCTAATAATTGCTCCCACAGTTGATTTCTTCAAACCAAGCTGCTTACCTATTGCAGATTCAGTCTTCCCAGCCTGGTGCAGGTCTACAATTTTGTTTTCTGGTGTCCTTTGACAGCTCTTTGGTCTTGGCCATAGTGGAGTTTGGAGTGTGACTGTTTGAGGTTGTGGACAGGTGTCTTTTATACTGATAACAAGTTCAAACAGGTGCCATTAATACAGGTAACGAGTGGAGGACAGAGGAGCCTCTTAAAGAAGTTGTTACAGGTCCGTGAGAGCCAGAAATCTTGCTTGTTTGTAGGTAACCAAATACTTATTTTCCACCATAATTTGCAAATAAATTCATTAAAAATCCTACAATGTGATTTTCAGGATTTTTTTTGTTCTTATTTTGTCTGTCATAGTTGACGTGTACCTATGATGAAAATTACAGGCCTCTCTCATCTTTTTAAGTGGGAGAACTTGCACAATTGGTGGCTGACTAAATACTTTTTTCCCCACTGTAATTTAAAAAACTGTTCGCTAGGCGTAGGCAATACCATAAGCAAAAAGGTAAACTGGGATAATACTAAAGAGTTAATCAGGGTGATTTTTCCACAAATTGACAGGTATTTACCTTTCCATGGTAGCAAGATCTTATCTATTTTTGCTAACTTTCTATTAAAATTTATTGAAGTGAGATCATTTATTTCGTTTGGGATATGTATTCCGAGTATATCCACATCACCATCAGACCATTTTATTGGTAAACTACATGGTAATGTAAAAATTGTATTTTTTTGTGATCCAATACGTAATATAGTACATTTGTCATAATTTGGTTGTAATCCAGAGAGGTTAGAAAATGTATGTAGATCCTCTGAGGCTGTGGAGGGATTCTAGTTGTGGATGTAAAAGAAAACATGAATCATCAGCGTACAATGACACCTTTTTTTTAAGCCCTGGATTTCTAATCCTCTGATATTATTATTGGATCTGATTTCAATAGCTTACATCTCGATGGCCACAATAAATAGATATGCCGATAGTGGACAACCTTGTTTCACTCCTCTTGACAGTTTAAAAACTTTCTGAGAAATAGCCATTATTTACTATTTTACACCTAGGGTTACTATACATGATTTTGACCCATTTTATAAGAGATTCTCCAAAAATTGAAATGCTCCAGGCATTTATATATAAACCCCAGTCATACTTTATCAAATGCCTTTTCGAAGTCTATACATTTTGCTATACATTTTGCTAGAATTTTAGCATCACAACACTGAAGTGTAAGGGGCCTCCAATTTTTTTAATGGACTGGATCTTTATATTTTCCACTTGTATCCTGTTTCAGTAATAATGAGATCAGACCTTCTTGAGTGTCAGATAATCTACCATTTACATAGGAGTGGTTAAAACATGCTAATAACGGTCCTCTTAGTACAGTGGGGAGAACAAGTATTTGATACACTGCCGATTTTGCAGGTTTTCCTACTTACAAAGCATGTAGAGGTCTGTAATTTTTATCATAGGTACACTTCAACTGTGAAATACGGAATCTAAAACAAAAATCCAGAAAATCACATTGTATGATTTTTAAGTAATTAATTTGCATTTTATTGCATGACATAAGTATTTGATACATCAGAAAAGAAGAACTTAATATTTGGTACAGAAACCTTTGTTTGCAAATACAGAGATCATATGTTTCCTGTAGGTCTTGACCAGGTTTGCACACACTGCAGCAGGGAATTTGTCCCACTCCTCCATACAGACCTTCTCCAGATCCTTCAGGTTTCGGGGCTGTCGCTGGGCAATACGGACTTTCAGCTCCCTCCAAATATTTTCTATTGGGTTCAGGCCTGGAGACTGGCTAGGCCACTCCAGGACCTTGAGATGCTTCTTACAGAGTCACTCCTTAGTTGCCCTGGCTGTGTGTTTTGGGTCGTTGTCATGCTGGAAGACCCAGCCACGACCCATCTTCAATGCTCTTACTGAGGGAAGGAGGTTGTTGGCCAAGATCTCGCGATACATGGCCCCATCCATCCTCCCCTCAATACGGTGCAGTCGTCCTGTCCCCTTTGCAGAAAAGCATCCCCAAAGAATAATGTTTCCACCTTCATGCTTCACGGTTGGGATGGTGTTCTTGGGGTTGTACTCATCCTTCTTCTTCCTCCAAACACGGCGAGTGGAGTTTAGACCAAAAAGCTCTATTTTTGTCTCATCAGACCACATGACCTTCTCCCATTCCTCCTCTGGATCATCCAGATGGTCATTGGCAAACTTCAGACGGGCCTGGACATGCGCTGGCTTGAACAGGGGGACCTTGCGTGCGCTGCAGGATTTTAATCCATGACGGTGTAGTGTGTTACTAATGGTTTTCTTTGAGACTGTGGTCCCAGCTCTCTTCAGGTCATTGACCAGGTCCTGCCGTGTAGTTCTGGGCTGATCCCTCACCTTCCTCATGATCATTGATGCCCCACGAGGTGAGATCTTGCATGGAGCCCCAGACCGAGGGTGATTGACCGTCATCTTGAACTTCTTCCATTTTCTAATAATTGAGCCAACAGTTGTTGCCTTCTCACCAAGCTGCTTGCCTATTGTCCTGTAGCCCATCCCAGCCTTGTGCAGGTCTACAATTTTATCCCTGATGTCCTTACACAGCTCTCTGGTCTTGGCCATTGTGGAGAGGTTGGAGTCTGTTTGATTGAGTGTGTGGACAGGTGTCTTTTATACAGGTAACGAGTTCAAACAGGTGCAGTTAATACAGGTAATGAGTGGAGAACAGGAGGGCTTCTTAAAGAAAAACTAACAGGTCTGTGAGAGCCGGAATTCTTACTGGTTGGTAGGTGATCTAATACTTATGTCATGCAATAAAATGCAAATTAATTACTTGAAAATCATACAATGTGATATTCTGGATTTTTATTTTAGATTCCGTCTCTCACAGTTGAAGTGTACCTATGATAAAAATTACAGACCTCTACATGCTTTGTAAGTAGGAAAAACTGCCTCTGGAAGCAACGTCAGCACAATAACTGTTTGTGGGAGCTTCATGAAATGGGTTTCCATTGCCGAGCAGCCGCACACAAGCCTAAAATCACCATGCACAATGCCAAGTGTCGGCTGGAGTGGTGTAAAGCTCGCCGCCATTGGAGTCTGGAGCAGTGGAAATGCGTTCTCTGTAGTGATGAATCACGCTTCACCATCTGGCAGTCCGACGGACAAATCTGGGTTTGGCGGATGCCAGGAGAACGCTACCTGCTCCAATGCATAGTGCCAACTGTAAAGTTTGGTGGAGGAATAATGGTCTGGGGCTATTTTTCATGGTTCGGGCTAGACCCCTTAGTTCCAGTGAAGGGAAATCTTAACGCTACAGCATACAATTGATGATTCTTCTAACTTTGGGGAATAACCTTTCCTGTTTCAGCATGACAATGCCCCTGTGCACAAAGTGAGGTCCATACAGAAATGGCTCGTCGAGATCGGTGTGGAAGAACTTGACTTGCCTGCACAGAGCCCTGACCTCAATCCCATCGAACACATTTGGGATGAATTGGAAAGCAGACTGCGAGCCAGGCCTTAATCGCTCTACATCAGTGCCCGACCTCACTAATTATCTTGCGGCTGAATAGAAGCAAGTCCCCGCAGCAATGTTCCAACATCTAGTGGAAAGCCTTCCCAGAAGAGTGGAGGCTGTTATAGCAGCAAAGGGGGGACCAACTCCATATTAATGCCCTTGATTTGGGAATGAGTGTACTATAGGTGTCCACATACTTTTGGTCATGTAGTGTACTATAGATGCTGTTTTGCACAGGGTCAATGAACATTAGTGTGTCCCCACCCCAAGGCTCTGTCCCCACTCTCAAAAAGGGTTTTCTAAGTTTTACTTCCCCTCAAACTTTGGAATCAAAGAGGCCAGGTTCCACTCATTGAGCCTATCTTTACAAAGCTGTCCATTCGTTGGCTTTGACCTCTGCATTTACAGTTGAAGACGGAAGTTTACATACTGCTTAGCCAAATACATTTAAACTCAGTTTTAATCCTAGTAAAAATTCCCTGTCTTAGGTCAGTTAGGATCACCACTTTATTTTAAGAATGTGAAATGTCAGAATAATAGTAGAGAGAATGATTTATTTCAGCTTTAATTTATTTCATCACATTCCCAGTGGGTCTACATACACTCAATTAGTATTTGGTAGCACTGCCTTTAATTGTTTAACTTGAGTCGAATTTTGGCCCATTCCTCCTGACAGAGCTGTTGTAACTGAGTCAGGTTTGGAGGCCTCCTTGCTCGCACACGCTTTTTCAGTTCTGCTCACACATTTTCTATACGATTGAGGTCAGGGCTTTGTGATGGCCACTCCAATACCTTGACTTTGTTGTCCTTAAGCCATTTTGCCACAACTTTGGAAGTATGCTTGGGGTCATTGTCCATTTGGAAGACCCATTTGCGACCAAGCTTTAACTTCCTGACTGATGTCTTGAGATGTTGCTTCAATATATCCACATAATTTTCCTTCCTCATGATGCCATCTATTTTGTGAAGTGCACCAGTCCCTCCTGCAGCAAAGCACCCCCACAGCATGATGCTGCCACCCCCGTATATATATAAAAACAATTATCATCGTCGTCAAAAACAAACGTCATAATTTCTCAGTTTATACTGGCAGATGTAGCCTATTGAACATTATTGTAGAATATGCATAAAATGCATTCTCAAATTGCAACGTCTGTCTATGCCCACTCATATTATCTCAATAAATGCTTATATTTTTAATACCCTCAAACAGCAAGCTAGGCATACCTCATTTAAAAATGGCCACAATCACTGCAATTGTGAATTATGATTTCTTTGTATTTATTAAGGATCCCCATTAGCTGCTGCCAAGGAATAGAGTTCCATGTAGTCATGGCTCTATGTAGTAATGTGTGCTCTGTGTAGATAACTTTTTTAATGGGGAAATGTCCAAACTGCATCTGCATGCCAATTATTTGATCTTAATTTGTTTAATTAGAATATGCAGTTAGATCTTGAATTGCTGTATCGTGAGCAAATTAGAGCAGATGGTGTTAACAAACTATAGCTTTTCTTGTGTGTTTTTTTCTTCAATCAAAGCATATACAGTGGGGGAAAAAAGTATTTGATTTTGTACGTTTGCCCACTGACAAAGACATGATCAGTCTATAATTTTAATGGTAGGTTTATTTGAACAGTGAGAGACAGAATAACAACAAAAAATCCAGAAAAACGCATGTCAAAAATGTTATAAATTGATTTGCATTTTAATGAGGGAAATAAGTATTTGACCCCTCTGCAAAACATGACTTAGTACTTGGTGGCAAAACCCTTGTTGGCAATCACAGAGGTCAGACGTTTCTTGTAGTTGGCCACCAGGTTTGCACACATCTCAGGAGGGATTTTGTCCCACTCCTCTTTGCAGAAGGTTTTGAGGCTGACGTTTGGCAACTCGAACCTTCAGCTCCCTCCACAGATTTTCTATGGGATTAAGGTCTGGAGACTGGCTAGGCCACTCCAGGACCTTAATGTGCTTCTTCTTGAGCCACTCCTTTGTTGCCTTGGCCGTGTGTTTTGGGTCATTGTCATGCTGGAATACCCATCCACGACCCATTTTCCATGCCCAGGCTGAGGGAAGGAGGTTTCTCACCCAAGATTTGATGGTACATGGCCCCGTCCATCGTCCCTTTGATGCGGTGAAGTTGTCCTTTCCCCTTAGCAGAAAAACACCCCCAAAAAGCATAATGTTTCCACCTCCATGTTTGACGGTGGGGATGGTGTTCTTGGGGTCATAGGCAGCATTCCTCCTCCTCCAAACACGGCGAGTTGAGTTGATGCCAAAGAGCTCGATTTTGGTCTCATCTGACCACAACACTTTCACCCAGTTCTCCTCTGAATCATTCAGATGTTCATTGGCAAACTTCAGACGGGCCTGTATATGTGCTTTCTTGAGCAGGGGGACCTTGTGGGCGCTGCAGGATTTCAGTCCTTCACGGCGTAGTGTGTTACCAATTGTTTTCTTGGTGACTATGGTCCCAGCTGCCTTGAGATCATTGACAATATCCTCCCGTGTAGTTCTGGGCTGATTCCTCACCATTCTCATGATCATTGCAACTCCATGAGGTGAGATCTTGCATGGAGCCCCAGGCCGAGGGAGATTGACAGTTCTTTTGTGTTTCTTCCATTTGCAAATAATCGCACCAACTGTTGTCACCTTTTCATCAAGCTGTTTGGCGATGGTCTTGTAGCCCATTCCAGCCTTGTGTAGGTCTACAATCTTGTCCCTGACATCCTTGGAGAGCTCTTTGGTCTTGGCCATGGTGGAGAGTTTGGAATCTGATTGATTGATTGCTTCTGTGGACAGGTGTCTTTTATACAGGTAACCAGCTGCGATTAGGAGCACTCCCTTTAAGAGTGTGCTCCTAATCTCAGCTCGTTACCTGTATAAAAGACACCTGGGAGCCAGAATTCTTTCTGATTGAGAGGGGGTCAAATACTTATTTCCCTCATTAAAATGCAAATCAATGTATAACATTTTTGACATGCGTTTCTCTGGATTTTGTTGTTGTTATTCTGTCTCTCACTGTTCAAATAAACCTACCATTACAATTATAGACTGATCATTTCTTTGTCAGTGGGCAAACGTACAAAATCAGCAGGGGATCAAATACTTTTTTCCCTCACTGTATACAGCCTAGTGGCGCCTTCTGTTGAGATTTGGCCACATGAGAAAATAAATGGGGCCGGCACAGCAGCAGTCATGAATCATGACCACAGTAAAATTCAATGTGACCGTTGAGTCTAGATATTCTCCTCTTATACACTTATACACGTTGGTAGTACAGGTCTTTCTATGGTGATGATTATTTCAAAACATATCAGAGCTTATGCATTGACCTATATGAGCCCAAGCCCGAACAAAACTCTGAATTAAAATGATTGTGCCATTATACAATACATAGCCTACCACATATAACGCATGGTAGAAAAACATTTAAAAAACTGAATTAAGATGTCTTTGGTACTTATTGGTCAAGCCTATACTCCAAAATAAATTAAACACATTATAGTAATCATCTTTGAGTGTGGACTGTTATTATGTGTACTGGATGGACTGGTTACCATATGCTATTCTCTAAAATGTCTATCCATGCGTCTGGGAGAGAACATATAGGCCTAGGCGATGCTGTTGGATCATTGATTGTGCAGAGCGGTTTACAGAGTTGGCCTACAATTATAGTGAATTTGTATTTTATTTTGAATTACCTAGTAATAGGGATTTTTACAAATATTTTGATAATTAATAGGCTGACACCTTTAGCTACAGAATATCTCACCACCTGCGTTTTCATCTCCTCCTCTCTCTCCTTTATTCTTTTCTGGAGCACACAGAGATGGGGGCTGTCAATAGTTTAATGAAATATGTTTGTTGTTCCCAAACAGATTTCACTTGGTTTCCGAAATGTAGCACTGGGTAGCTGCAGGAACAGTGTTGGAAAAGCCATGGCATACAGAGTTTGGGCGGAATATCACCTTTTCTTTTCACGTTTGAGGCTGCATGCTCCTCAGTGGTTAATGCTTGGAGTGAAATAACCAGAGTAGCCTACCAGCAGGAAAGCGACCTCCATTTGCTATTCAAGTGCATACGGATTACTTCTTATTTGCCTTGCCCTTTTTCCGTCTCATTTAATAATGGCCCATTTTACAGTACCAGTCAAAGGTTTGGACACACCTACTCATTCAAGGGTTTTTCTTTATTTTGACTGTTTTCTACATTGTAGAATAGTAGTGAAGACATCAAAACTATTACAAAAAAATAACTAATGGAATCATGTAGTAACCAAAAAAGTGTTAAACAAATCTAAATATATTTTAGATTTTAGATTCTTCAAAGTAGCCACCCGGGGCCTTGATGACAGCTTGACGACGATGACGGCACGGGACTTCTAAGCGTATCTTGTCTGCTAAATGAACAAGCCTACAGCCTATGGGATGGCTACAGTAGGCCAACTCATATTCTGTTCTTCTGAAATAAGTTTTCTTTATATCATGTTTCTTTAGACCTGCCTAAAATTAAAAATGGATTTATGTGATGGTGTATTTGAAATTGTTGTAATAGACTTTTTTTAAATGTAGATTTTCCAAAGGCGCGAATCAGTGGCTTGTATGCGTGGAGGCCTGGAGATGCTAAATGTGTTTATGTTAATTAAATGTAAATTACCATGAGACCGGCAGTCTTTTGCATGATGATAACCAGCTGACAGAATTTAATGACCACCACAGCTCTAAATGTGAATATTCAGCTATAGCCAACCATCTTAAAATCTCTCTCTGTTTTTGGTGTAGGCATAACAGTAACTTAAGTTACTTCTGTTATGTAAAATACTTATTCATCATTATGTTATCTTGCGGGACATTGATTAAACTTCAGAAATGTTCCAGAAATATTTTTAATAGGCTCCGTGTATTTTCTAATTGAAAAAAGTGAGGGAGTGCCACTCAATCGATCTCGGCCAGCACTACGTATATAGTATCTTACATCTTGATCGCACCAGTTTGCTTTGACCCGTTTATTATTACATTTACATTTTAGTCATTTAGCAGACGCTCTTATCCAGAGCGACTTACAGTTACTGAGTGCATACATTTTTCATACTGGCCCCCGTGGGAAACGAACCCACAACCCTGGCGTTGCAAGCGCCATGCTCTACCAACTGAGCTACAGGGGACATTATTATTACGTATGACTGCTTTAGTATGATATGCTATGTTAGGTTAGGGGTTAGGGTTAAGTTTAGGGTTAGGTTATAAGGTTAAGGATAGATTTAGGGAAAGGGTTAGCTAACATGCCAGTACTTGCAAAGTAGCTAAAAAGTAGTAAGTAGTTGTAAAGTTGCTAATTAGCTAAAATGCTGAAGTTGTCCTTGATGAGATTCTAACACGCAACCTTTGGGTTGCTAGACATTCACGATACCGACGATATGAGGATGAATTAATCATGTAGTATGGACTCGTAGTGGCACATGAGCACTCCTAATGGAAAAGTTAAATCAGCACAATGAAGTTCATTACATTTACATTTTAGTCATTTAGCAGACGCTCTTATCCAGAGCGACTTACAGGAGCAATTAGGGTTAAGTGCCTTGCTCAAGGGCACATTAACGTCATTTAGCAGACGCTCTTAGCCAGAGCGACTCACAAATTGTTGCGTTTACCCTATAGCCAGTGGGATAACCACTTTACAATTTGGGGGGGGGGGGGGGGTTAGAAGGATTACTTTATCCTATCCCAGGTATTCCTTAAAGAGGTGGGGTTTCAAAACACATGAAAAAACTCATGACACAGCAAAGAAGCCAACTGAATAAAGTCTTTATTGTCCGTAATGACCATACACTTTTGATTACTTTGATATCAGAGTTGAACTTCAACCGACGGAATTGAATATGAATGATCGTATAGCCTATAAAAGTGCTTGATTGCGGTTCATAAACTGATTTTATGTACTGTATCCCGAGGTCACACCCGACTAAAAACACCCCCTATTTTTCTATCCATTCCATTTGTTTCCCACTTTCCTTTGGAGATCCAACCTTGCATTGCTATTCAACGTCTCGTTATGTCAGACAGTGATTCAGGTCACAGCAACTAATGGGTAAAAACAACTAAAGATATGCCTACTCTGAGAGCTACAAGAACACCCTAACACAAAAACATGCACAGTCCCCATTGAGCCTCAGACCAGAAAACGGAAAGCAAATAAATGCTTGTACATTTAGTACTGAAAATAGAGGCACATAGACATAAAAAAAGAAGACATTGTTACTTCACCCTTATTATTTTCTCTGATATGCTGTCTCCTATCTTTTCACTATTGAGCTTTGTTCTAATAGAAGTACAGTGCCTTCAGAAAGTATTCACACCCTTTGACATTTTCCATATTTTGTTGTTTTACAGCCTTAATTTAAAATGGATTCAATTGTGATTTTGTGTCACTGGCCTACACACAATACCCCGTTATGTCAAAGTGGAATTATGATTTTAGATTTTTTTTCAAATTAATAAAAAATAAAATGTCTTTATTCAAGTATTCAACCCCTTTGTTATGGCAAGCCTAAATAATTTCAGGGGTATAAATGTGCTTAACAAGTCACATAATAAGTAGCATGGACTCCCTCTGTGTGCAATAATCGTGTTTAACATGATTTTTGAATGACTACCTCATCTTTGTACCGCACACATATAATTATCTTTAAGGTCCCTCTGTCGAGCAGTGAATTTCCAACACAGATTCAACCACAAAGACCAGGGAGGTTTTCCAATGCCTCACAAAGAAGGGCACCTATTGGTAGATGGGTAAAAATAAAGAAAGCAGACATTGAATATCAATTTAAGCATGGTGCAGTTATTAATTATACTTTGAATGGCGTATCAACACATCCAGTCTCTACAAAGATACAGGAGTCTGAAAACTGAGGATGGATCAACAACTTTGTAGTTACTCCACAATACTAACCTAAATAACAGAGTGAAAAGAAGGAATCCTTTACAGAATCAAAAATATTCCAAAACATTCCTCCTATTTGCAAGCAGGCACTAAAGTAAAACTGCATCAAATGTGGAAAATAAATTAACTTTATGTCCTGAATACAAAGCGTTATGTTTGGGGCAAATCCAACACAATAAATCACTGAGTACCACTCTTCATATTTTCAAGCATGGTGGTGGCTGTATCATGTTATGGGTATGCCTGTCATCGGCAAGGACTAGGGAGTTTCTTAGGATAAAAATAAATGGAATAGAGCTAAGCACAGGCAAAATCCTAGAGTTAAACCTGGTTCAGTCTGCTTTCCAACTGACACTGGGAGACTAATTCACCTTTCTCTGGTTCTCTAGCAAACTAGTAAGATTGTCTCACCCAATGTTCAAGAAGGGACTTTTTCCCTTTATTCAGATTACAACCCCTCACTTTCAGGTATTTGAAAAGGAAATCATCTCCCAAATATCACTATTTCTAAAACAAGCCATAGAAAGTTGGTTGCAATTTCAATTTAATCCTCCAGAAATGACAGAACAAATATTGCAACAAATATTTTGGTTAAACTCAAATATACTAATTGATAAAAAACTTTATTTTTTGGTAAAATGTTTAAAAAAGGTATAATGACATTATCGGTAGGAATGGTGGAGTTATGTCGCACATGCAGCTAACAAAAACATATGGAAATGTCTGCTCTACCCAAAATTACTGTCACACCCTGGCTCTTGTACTCATTATGTTGAGCCAGGGTGTGTTTATTTTCTATGTGTGTATTTCTATGTTGGTGTATTCTATGTTTGCCTGAGTGACTCCCAATCAGAGGCAACGAGTGTCAGCTGTTTGGCTGGTTGTCTCTGATTGGGAGCCATATTTAATCTGTATGTTTTTTTCCCTTTGGTGTTGTGGGTTTTTTGTTCCGTGTTCGGTCATTGTCACCGTGGACTTCACGAGTCGTTTCTTGTTTTGTAATTTAGATACTTTAAAAACTAATTAAAGTCATGTTTGTTTCTCACGCTGCGCCTTGGTCTACTCATTACTACGACGATCGTGACAATTACAACCAAATAATTGCAGCATTACCGCAAAAAATGGAAGCGGAAAGTGGAAGGAGGAAAAGTAAGGAACTTGTCTGTCGGCCCTACATTAAAGAACATAATTGGTTAAAGAAAATTGTGATAAATAAAAAAAGTTTACCAGTTTCATTTAAGGACCAAAAGATTGACAGCCGTCCCATATAGATTGCAAAATAGTTGGGAAGAGATTTATGAATTTATACGCAAAATCTGTTCAAAACTTAGAATTTTTCAATTTAAATTATTATATACAATTCTTGCTACCAATAGAATGTTATTTGTATGGGGGATACAATCTTCCCAGCTCTGCAGATTTGGCTGTGAAGAGACAGAATAATTAGATCATGTCACGCCCTGGCTCTGGGGACTCTTAAATGTTGAGCCAGGGTGTGTTTTGTTTTCTATGTGTTCCTTTCTAGATCGTTTATTTCTATGTTGGCCAGGGTGGTTCCCAATCAGAGACAGCTGTGGCTTGTTGTCTCTGATTGGGAACCATACTTAGGCAGCCTGTTTTGCACTTGTCATTTGTGGGATCTTGATCCGTAAGGTTTGTGTTTAAACCCTAGGACTTCACGTATCGTTTATTTGTTTTGTTCGTGTGTGTGTACTCATTAAAAGAATGTACGCTTATCACGCTGCGCCTTGGTCCGGTTCATGTAACGATCGTGACAGAAGATCCCACCAAATAAGGACCAAGCAGCGTGTCCAGGAGCAAACGCCGGAGGTAACGCTAGTGGATGTCCTCCTCGGTTGGGGGAAGATCACCGAGGAGGAGGCCGTCCGCTATCGGAGGGCGATGAGGGAGGATGCCCACGCAGGAGAGGAGGAGAAGCGGCGCCAACCGGGCCGTCGTCGGACAGGCGAGAGGCAACCCCAAGAAATTTTTTTTGGGGGGCACACGGCATGGACGACGGGGCTGCTGGAGGCAGCTACAGGGCGAGTTTGTGGACTAGGAGAGGAGGCCACCAGGTTACGGGGGCCATTGGTCAGGAGGGAGAAGGAGAGTGTGGAGGCACGGCGAGAGGAACTGAGTAGGCAGCAGAGGGAGCGGAGGTTTATGAGGAAAACCAGTCCCGCTCCTCGCACCAAGCAAGTGGTGTGTGTCACCAGTCCGGTCCGGCCCGTTCCTGATTCCCGCACACAGGCCAGTGGTGTGTGTTCCCAGTACGGTCAGTTCCGTTCCTGCTCCCCGCACTAAGTTAGTGGTGCGTGTTCCCAGTACGGCCCAACCCGTTCCTGCTCCCCGCACTAAGTTAGTGGTGCGTGTTCCCAGTCCGGCCCGATCCGTTTCCTGCTCCCCGCACTAAGTTAGTGGTGCGTGTTCCCAGTCCGGCCCGGCCCGTTCCTGCTCCCCGCACTAAGTTAGTGGTGCGTGTTCCCAGTACGGCCCAACCCGTTCCTGCTCCCCGCACTAAGTTAGTGGTGCGTGTTCCCAGTACGGCCCAACCCGTTCCTGCTCCCCGCACTAAGTTAGTGGTGCGTGTTCCCAGTACGGCCCGACCCGTTCCTGCTCCCCGCACCAAGCCAGTGGTGCGCGTCGCCAGCCCGGTCCGGCCCGTTCCTGCTCCCCGCACCAAGCCAGTGGTGAGCATCGCCAGCCCGGTCCGGCCCGTTCCTGCTCCCCGCACCAAGCCAGTGGTGTGCATCGCCAGCCCGGTCCGGCCCGTTCCTGCTCCCCGCACCAAGCCAGCCCGGTCCGGCCCGTTCCTGCTCCCCGCACCAAGCCAGTGGTGCGCGTCGCCAGCCCGGTCCGGCCCGTTCCTGCTCCCCGCACCAAGCCAGTGGTGCGCATCGCCAGCCCGGTCCGGCCTGTTCCTGCTCCCCGCACCAAGCCAGTGGTGCGCGTCGTCAGTCCGGCACGGTCCATGCCTGCTCCCCGCACCAAGCCAGCCCGGTCCGGCCCGTTCCTGCTCCCCGCACCAAGCCAGTGGTGCGCGTCGACAGCCCGGTCCGGCCCGTTCCTGCTCCCCGCACCAAGCCAGTGGTGCGCGTCGCCAGCCCGGTCCGGCCCGTGCCTGCTCCCCGCACCAAGGCAGTGGTGCGCGTCATCAGTCCGGCACGGTCCATGCCTGCTCACCGCACCAAGCCAGCCCGGTCCGGCCCGTTCCTGCTCCCCGCACCAAGCCAGTGGTGCGCGTCGCCAGCCCGGTCCGGCCCTGTTCCTGCTCCCCGCACCAAGCCAGTGGTGTGCATCGCCAGCCCGGTCCGGCCCGTTCCTGCTCCCCCGCACCAAGCCAGCCCGGTCCGGCCCGTTCCTGCTCCCCGCACCAAGCCAGTGGTGCGCATCGCCAGCCCGGTCCGGCCTGTTCCTGCTCCCCGCACCAAGCCAGTGGTGCGCGTCGTCAGTCCGGCACGGTCCATGCCTGCTCCCCGCACCAAGCCAGCCCGGTCCGGCCCGTTCCTGCTCCCCGCACCAAGCCAGTGGTGCGCGTCGACAGCCCGGTCCGGCCGTTCCTGCTCCCCGCACCAAGCCAGTGGTGCGCGTCGCCAGCCCGGTCCGGCCCGTGCCTGCTCCCCGCACCAAGGCAGTGGTGCGCGTCATCAGTCCGGCACGGTCCATGCCTGCTCACCGCACCAAGCCAGCCCGGTCCGGCCCGTTCCTGCTCCCCGCACCAAGCCAGTGGTGCGCGTCGCCAGCCCGGTCCGGCCCTGTTCCTGCTCCCCGCACCAAGCCAGTGGTGTGCATCGCCAGCCCGGTCCGGCCCGTTCCTGCTCCCCGCACCAAGCCAGCCCGGTCCGGCCCGTTCCTGCCTCCCCGCACCAAGCCAGTGGTGCGCATCGACAGCCCGGTCCGGCCCGTTCCTGCTCCCCGCACCAAGCCAGTGGTGCGCGTCGCCAGCCCGGTCCGGCCTGTTCCTGCTCCCCGCACCAAGCCAGTGGTGCGCGTCGTCAGTCCGGCACGGTCCATGCCTGTTCCACCGGTGCCTGGTCCGGCACCGGTCAGCTGCTCCACACCGGAGCCAGAGCAATCCGCCCTCCACCGATGTCCAGTCCAGCTCCGGCCAGCGGGGCCAGACCAGACCAGGGGCGCTACGGGGGGGTAGCGAGAGAGTGGTGGTCACGCCCGGAGCCGGATCCGCCTCCGAGGCGGAATGCCCACCCAGCCCCTACCCTCTTGAGTTTGTGTGGCGCGGTCGCAGTCCGCGCCTTTGGGGGGTGGTACTGTCACGCCCTGGCTCTGGGGACTCTTAAATGTTGAGCCAGGGTGTAAATGTTGTCTATGTTTAGTTTTCTATGTGTTCCTTTCTAGATCGTTTATTTCTATGTTGGCCAGGGTGGTTCCCAATCAGAGACAGCTGTGGCTTGTTGTCTCTGATTGGGAACCATACTTAGGCAGCCTGTTTTGCACTTGTCATTTGTGGGATCTTGATCCGTAAGGTTTGTGTTTAACCCTAGGACTTCACGTATCGTTTATTGTTTTGTTCGTGTGTGTACTCATTAAAAGAATGTACGCTTATCACGGTGCGCCTTGGTCCGGTTCATGTAACGATCGTGACAGATCATTTGTTTTGGTACTGTCCATTTGTAGCTTGTTTCTGGACACAGGTCCAGGAATGACTGAAGGATTGCAATATTTGCATGGAGCTGACCCTGCAGATAGCACTACTGGGTGATCTGAAAAGTCATAGTCAATCGATCAATAATATAATAATACTTTTAGCAAAGATGTTTATTTTCAATTCACAAACTGTAGAAACAATGAGAATAGAAAGGTTCAGAACTTTTGTAAAACATCACAGTACAGTTGAAAAATATATGGCAAAATAGAAATCCAATATGGATGGTGTTAAGAGATAGATGGAAGGTGTTGAATGGAGCTGAAGGATGGGACTAATAACAACAACTAATAACAACAAGATAACTAGTGTAAGACATGCTGTGTCCATAATAAGTATATAGGTTATATATTGTGAACTTTTGTGAAAGAGCACAGTTAGAAAGATATGGCATATAGAAGCATACCAGATGGACATCATGAAAATGATCGGAGGAAGTTCAGGAGTAAAAACAAACAAAATATAATTATTGACTGTGTCCATCAAATGTATATAGTATGTATAAGCATGAAGTAGAGGCCAAAGCATTGTTGTTCACTAGTTTACTCCAATTAGGGAGGGGATGGTGGGGTTGGAAAGTAATAAAGGGAAATATATATATTTTTAAAGAATATGTACAGTGAGGGAAAAAAGTGTTTGATCCCCTGCTGATGGTAGGTTTATTTGAACAGTGATAGACAGAATAACAACAAAAAAAATCCAGAAAAAACGCATGTCAAAAATGTTATAAATTGATTTGCATTTTAATGTGGGAAATAAGTATTTGACCCCCTCTCAATCAGAAAGATTTCTGGCTCCCAGGTGTCTTTTATACAGGTAACGAGCTGATATTAGGAGCACACTCTTAAAGGGAGTGCTCCTAATCTCGTCTTGTTACCTGTATAAAAGACACTTGTCCACAAAAGCAATCAATCAATCAGAATCCAAACTGTCCACCATGGCCAAGACCAAAGAGCTCTCCAAGGATGTCAGGGAAAGATTGTAGACCTACACAAGGCTGGAATGGGCTACAAGACCATCGCCAAGCAGCTTGGTGAGAAGGTGACAACAGTTGGTGCGCGATTATTCGCAAATGGAAGAAACACTAAATAACTGTCAATCTCCCTCGGCCTGGGGCTCCATGCAAGATCTCACCTCGTGGAGTTGCAATGATCATGATAATGGTGAGGAATCAGCCCAGAACTACACGGGAGGATCTTGTCAATGATCTCAAGGCAGCTGGGACCATAGTCACCAAGAAAACAATTGGTAACACTCTACGCCATGAAGGACTGAAATCCTGCAGCGCCCGCAAGGTCCCCCTGCTCAAGAATAGCACATATACTGTATTTCTGTATTTAATTTTCAATAAATTAGGAGAGATACTTGAACTGATAACAATATAAGTTTGACTAGTGAATATTATGATGAATCACACGGTACTATGGACTCATTGTATCACATGAGCCCTCATTATGAAAGAGGTTTAATCAGCACAATGAAGTTTATGATATAGCACAATAAAACAGATTAAAGCCTTTGGTGTCCCAAGTGAAAAGTGATCATTCAACTTTGAGTTCAAGTTTGATAACAAACTGCTGAAAATAACTTTCTGGTAAATTCAAAAACAAAGTATAATATCTGCATTATGTACAACTATATTGAATATGAATGACCATATATATACATACTAGATTGCAGTTCATACAATTATTTTGTATACTGTATCCTGACATTACATCATGGGAGCCTACTCTTTAGTAGCTCAATTGACAGCAAGAGTTAAAGCTGGGCCTAACCCCAAAATCTGTGATATACCCCACATACACTTCTGTGAAGTTAATCTGATCAAATTGATATCATATAGGCTAAAAGTCTATTATATACAGTTCCAGTCAAAAGTTTGTATACACCTATTCATTCAAGGTTTTGCTTTATTTTATTATTTTATACATTGTAGAATAATAGTGAAGACATCAACACTATGAAATAACACATATGGAATCATGTAGTAACCCAAAAAGTGTTAAACAAATCAAAATATAGTTTATATTTGAAATTCTTCAAATAGCCACACTTTGCCTTGATGACAGCTTTGCACATTCTTGGCATTCTCTCAACCAGCTCCACCTGGAATGCTTTTCCAACAGTCTTGAAGGAGTTCCCACATATGCTGAGTACTTGTTGGCTCCTTTTCCTTCACTCTTCCGTCCGACTCATCCCAAACCATACAACACTCCTTCCGTGGTCTCCAACTGCTCTTAAACGCTAGTAAAACTAAATGCATGCTCTTCAATCGAACGCTGCTTGCACCCGCTCGCCCGACTAGAATCACTACTCTCGGCGGGTCTGACTTAGAATATGTGGACAACTACAAATACCTAGGTGTCTGGTTAGACCGTAAACTCTCCTTCCAGACTCACATTAAGCATCTCCAATCTAAAGTTAAATCTAGAATCGGCTTCCTATTTCGCAACAAAGCCTCCTCGTAAAACTGACTATCCTACCGATCCTTGACTTCGGCGATGTCATTTACAAAATAGCTTCCAACACTCTACTCAGCAAATTGGATGTAGTCTATCACAGTGCCATCCGTTTTGTCACCAAAGCCCCATATACTACCCACCATTGTGACCTGTACGCTCTCGTTGGCTGGCCCTCACTACATATTCGTCGCCAAACCCACTGGCTCCAGGACATCTATAAATCTCTTCTAGGCAAATCCCCGCCTTATCTTAGCTCATTGGTTACCATAGCAACACCCACCCGTAGTATGCGTTCCAGCAGGTATATCTCACTGGTCATCCCCAAAGCCAACACCTCCTTTGGCCGCCATTCCTTCCAGTTCTCTGCTGCAAATGACTGGAATGAACTGCAAAAATCTCTGAAGCTCGAGACACTTATCTCCCTCACTATCTTTAAGCATCAGTTGTCAGAGCAGCTTACCGATCACTGCACCTGTACATAGCCCATCTGTAATTAGCCCACCCAACTACCTCATCCCCATATTGTTATTTACATTGTTATTTATTTTGCTCATTTGTACCCCAGTATCTCTATTTGCACATCATCTTCTGCACATCTATCACTCCAGTGTTAATACTAAATTGTAATTATTTTTCACTATGGCATATTTATTGCCATACCTCCATAACTTACTACATTTGCACACACTGTATATAGATTTTCTATTGTGTTATTGACTGTACGTTTTGTTTATTCCATATGTAACTGTGTTTGTTGTTTTTATCGCACTGCTTTGCTTTACCTTGGCCAGGTCGCAGTTGTAAATGAGAACCTGTTCTCAACTGGCTTACCTGGTTAAATAAAGGTGAAATAAAAATAAAATGAAAAAAATCTCAACTGGGTTGAGGTTGGGGGATTGTGGAGGCCAGGCCATCTGATGCAGCACTCCATCACTCTCCTTCTTGGTCAAATAGCCCTTACACAGCCTGGAGGTGTGTTGGGTCATTTTCCTGTTGAAAAACAAATTATATTCCCACTAAGCCCAAACCAAATGGGATGGTGTATCGCTGCAGAATGCTGTGGTAGCCATGCTGTTAATGGTGCCTTGAATTCTAAATAATTCACAGACAGTGTCACCAGCAAACACCCCCACAACATAACACCTCCTCCTCCATGCTTTATGGTGGGAACTACACATGCGGAGATCATCCGTTCACCCACGCTGCGTCTCACAAAGAGACAGGGGTTTGAACCATAAATCTCAAATTTGGACTGCAGATTGCTCGTGTTTTTTGGCCCAAGCAGGTCTCTTCTTCTTATTGGTGTCCTTTAGTAGTGGTCTCTTTGGAGCAATTCGACCATGAAGGCCTAATTCACACAGTCCCCTCTGATCAATTAATGTTGAGATGTGTCTGTTACTTGAACTCTGTGAAGCATTTATTTGGACTGCAATTTCTGAGGCTGGTAACTCTAATGAACTTATCCTCTGCAGCAGAGGTAACTCTGGGTCTTTGTCATGTGAATTTCTATCTCTAATTCAACCTAAGCTTGAATCATTACCAGAGGTTGTAAGGCTCTGGTTTTAATCATAAATGATTCAAGGTCCATAACCACGAAGAAGGATTTTTTGTATTTTTATTCATGGAGAGCTCTCCCGCCAAAAACACAAACATACGGTTTTATACCTCCTGAACTTGACTCCTCCCACCTTTAGGTGGCTTTTCTAAACAGTTTTCCGCCTTCCCCTTCACCCTTGAATGTTAGTACCGCCCCCCTCTGTTAGTGGGTTGACACTACATGATCATTCTAACATTTATACTGTATTTGGGGTGAAATCCTTTAGTCATTATTCTTAAAATCCAAATTAATCTAACAGTCTTCCATTCCTGTGGCGGTCCTCATGACAGCCAGTTTCATCATAGCGCTTGATGGTTTTTGCGACTGCACTTGAAGAAACTTTCAAAGTTCTTGAAGTTTTCCCTATTGACTGACCTTCATGTCTTGAAGTAATGATGGACTGTTGTTTCTCTCTGCTTATTTGAGCTGTTCTTGCCATAATATGTACTTGGTCTTATACCAAACAGGGATGTCTTCTGTATACCCCCCCTACCTTGTCACAACACAACTGATTGGCTCAAACACATTAAGATGGAAATAAATTCCACAAATTAACTTTTAAGAAGGCACACCTATTAATTGAAATGCATTCCAGGTGACTACCTCATGAAGCTGGTTGAGAGAATGCCAAGAGTGTGCAAAGCTTTCATCAAGGCAAAGGGTGGCTATATGAAGAATCTCAAATATAATATGGTTACTACATGATTCCATATGTGTTATTTCATAGTTTTGATGTCTTCACTATTATTCTACATAAAAATAAGAAAACCCTTGAATGAGTAGATGTGTCCAAACATTTGACTGGTACTGTGTATACATATACATAAACTCAGCAAAAAAAGAAATGTCCTCTCACTGTCAACTGCGTTTATTTTCAGCAAACCTAACATGTAAATATTTGTATGAACATAACAAGATTCAACAACTGAGACATAAACTGTTCCACAGACATGTGACTAACAGAAATTGAATAATGTGTCCCTGAACAAAGAGGGGGGTCAAAATCAAAAGTAATAGTCAGTATCTGGTGTGGCCACCAGCTGCAATAAGTATTGCAGTGCATCTCCTCCTCGTGGACTGCACCAGATTTGCCAGTTCTTGCTGTGAGATGTTACCCCACTCTTCCACCGAGGCACCTGCAAGTTCTCAGACATTTCTGGGGGGAATGGCCCTAGCCCTCACCCTCCGATACAACATGTCCCAGACATGAGGGAGGAGGATGTCTTCTCTGTAACGCACAGCGTTGAGATTGCCTGAAATGACAACAAGCTTAGTCCGGTGATGCTGTGACACACCGCCCCAGATCATGACGGACCCTCCACCTCCAAATCCAGAGTACAGGCCTCGGTGTAACGCTAATTCCTTCGACGATAAATGTGAATCCGACCATCACCACTGATGAGACAATACCGCGACTCGTCAGTGAATAGCACTTTTTGCCAGTCCTGTCTGGTCCAGCGACGGTGGGTTTGTGCCAATAGGTGACGTTGTTGCCGGTGATGTCTGGTGAGGACCTGCCTTACAACAGGCCTACAAGCCCTCAGTCCAGCCTCTCTCAGCCTATTGCGGACAGTCTGTGCACTGATGGAGGGATTGTGTGTTCCTGGTGTAACTCGGGCAGTTGTTGTTGCCATCCTGTACCTGTCCCGCAGGTGTGATATATTCGGATGTACCGATCCTGTGCAGGTGTTGTTACACGTGGTCTGCCACTGCAAGGACGATCAGCTGTCCGTCCTGTCTCCCTGTAGAGCTGTCTTAGGAGTCTCACAGTAAGGACATTGCAATTCATTGCCCTGGCAACATCTGCAGTCCTCATGCCTCATTGCAGCATGCCTAAGGCACGTTCACGCAGATGAGCAGGGACCCTGGGCATCTTTCTTTTGGTGTTTTTCAGAGTCAGTAGAAAGGCCTCTTTAGTTTTCATAACAGTGACCTTAATTGCCTACGGTCTGTAAGCTGTTAGTGTCTTAACGACCATTCCACAGGTGCATGTTCATTAATTGTTTATGGTTCATTGAACAAGCATAGGAAACAGTGTTTAAACCCTTTGCAATGAAGATCTGTGAAGTTATTTGGATTTTTACGAATTATCTTTGAAAGACAGGGTCCTGAAAAAGGGATGTTTCTTTTTTTGCTGAGTTTACATACACATACACTGCCGTTCAAAAGTTTGGGGGTCACTTAAAAATGTCCTTGTTTTCAAAAAAGAAAAGCACATTTTTTTGTCCATTCAAATAACATCAAATTGATCAGAGATACAGTGAAGACATTGTTAATGTTGTAAATGGCTATTGTAGCTGGAAACGGCAGATTTGTTATGCAAAGAAAAAGCCATATCTCAGACTGGCCAATAAAAAGAAAATATTAAGATTGGCAGTCTGAGATATGGCTTTTTCTTTGCAACTCTGCCTAGAAGGTCAGCATCCCGGAGTTGCCTGTTCACTGTTGACTTTGAGACTGGTGTTTTGCGGGTACTATTTAATGAAGCTGCTAGTTGAGGACCTATGAGGTGCCTGTTTCTCAAACTAGACACTAATGTATTTGTCCTCTTGCTCAGTTGTGCACCGGGGCCTCCCAATCCTCTTTCTATTCTGGTTAGAGCCAGTTTGGGCTGTTCTGTGAAGGGAGTAGTACACAGCATTGTACGAGATCTTCAATTTATTGGCAATTTCTCACATGGAATAGCCTTCATTTCTCAGAACAAGAATAGACTGACAAGTTTTGAGCCTGTAATCGAACTCACAATTGCTGATGCTCCAAATACTCAACTAGACTCAAGAAGGCCAGTTTTATTGCTTCTTTAATCAGCACAACAGTTTTCAGCTGTACTAACATAATTGCAAAAGGGTTTTCTAATGATCAATTAGCCTTTTAAAATGATAAACTTGGATTAGCAAACACAACATGCCATTGGAACACAGGACTGATGGTTGCTGATAATTGGCCTCTGTACGCCTATATAGATATTCCATTATAAATCAGCGGTTTCCAGCTTCAAAAGCCGTTTACAACATTAACAATGTCTACACTGTATTTCTGATCAATTTGATGTTATTGTAATGGACAAAAAAAAAATTGTTTTCTTTCGAAAACAAGAAAATGTCTAATTTTGAACGGTACTGTACATATACAGTGAGGGAAAAAAAGTATTTGATCCCCTGCTGATTTTGTACGTTTGCCCACTGACAAAGACATGATCAGTCTATATTTTTAATGGTAGGTTTATTTGAACAGTGAGAGACAGAATAACAACAAAAAAAAATCCAGAAAAAAAACACATGTCAAAAATGTTATGAATTGATTTGCATTTTAATGAGGGAAATAAGTATTTGACCCCTCTGCAAAACATGACTTAGTACTTGGTGGCAAAACCCTTGTTGGCAATCACAGAGGTCAGACGTTTCTTGTAGTTAGCCACCAGGTTTGCACACATCTCAGGAGGGATTTTGTCCCACTCCTCTTTGCAGATCTTCTCCAAGTCTTTAAGGTTTCGAGGCTGATGTTTGGCAACTCGAACCTTCAGCTCCCTCCACAGATTTTCTATGGGATTAAGGTCTGGAGACTGGCTAGGCCACTCCAGGACCTTAATGTGCTTCTTCTTGATCCACTCCTTTGTTGCCTTGTCCGTGTGTTTTGGGTCATTGTCATGCTGGAATACCCATCCTCGACCCATTTTCAATGCCCTGGCTGAGGGAAGGAGGTTCTCACCCAAGATTTGACGGTACATGGCCCGTCGATCGTCCCTTTGATGCGGTGAAGTTGTCCTGTCCCCTTAGCAGAAAAACACCCCCAAAGCATAATGTTTCCACCTCCATGTTTGACGGCGGGGATGGTGTTCTTGGGGTCATAGGCAGCATTCCTCCTCCTCCAAACACGGCGAGTTGAGTTGATGCCAAAGAGCTCGATTTTGGTCTCATCTGACCACAACACTTTCACCCAGTTCTTTCTTGAGCAGGGGGACCTTGCGGGCGCTGCAGGATTTCAGTCCTTCACGGCGTAGTGTGTTACCAATTGTTTTCTTGGTGACTATGGTCCCAGCTGCCTTGAGATCATCGACAAGATCCTCCCGTGTAGTTCTGGGCTGATTCCTCACCGTTCTCATGATCTTTGCAACTCCACGAGGTGAGATCTTGCATGGAGCCCCAGGCCGAGGGAGATTGACAGTTATTTTGTGTTGCTTCCATTTGCAAATAATCGCACCAAACTGTTGTCACCTTCTCACCAAGCTGCTTGGCGATGGTCTTGTAGCCCATTCCAGCCTTGTGTAGGTCTACAATCTTGTCCCTGACATCTTTGGAGAGCTCTTTGGTCTTGGCCATGGTGGAGAGTTTGGAATCTGATTGATTGATTGCTTGTGTGGACAGGTGTCTTTTATACAGGTAACAAACTGAGATTAGGAGCACTCCCTTTAAGAGTGTGCTCCTAATCTCAGCTCGATACCTGTATAAAAGACACCTGGGAGCCAGAAATCTTTCTGATTGAGAGTGGTCAAATACTTATTTCCCTCATTAAAATGCAAATCAATTTATAACATTTTTTGAAATGCGTTTTTCTGGATTTCTTTGTTGTTATTCTGTCTCTCACTGTTCAAATAAACCTACCATTAAAATTATAGACTGATAATTTCTTTGTCAGTGGGCAGTGGGCAAACGTACAAAATCAGCAGGGAATCATATATTTGTTTCCCTCACTGTACACATCCATACATATAAATACATATACAGTGAGGAGAACAAGTATTTGATACACTGCCGATTTTGCAGGTTTTCCTACTTACAAAGCATGTAAAGGTCTGTAATTTTTATCATAGGTACACTTCAACGGTGAGAGACGGAATCTAAAACAAAACTCCAGAAAATCACATTGTATGATTTTTAAGTAATTAATTTAATTTGCATTCTATTGCATGACATAAGTATTTGATCACCTACCAACCAGTAAGAATTCCAGCTCTCACAGAGCTGTTAGTTTTTCTTTAAGAAGCCCTCCTGTTCACCACTCATTACCTGTATTAACTGCACCTGTTTGAACTCGTTACCTGTATAAAAGACACCTGTCCACACACTCAATCAAACAGACCACTCAACCTCTTCCACAATGGCCAATAACAGAGAGCTGTGTAAGGACATCAGGGATAAAATTGTAGACCTGCACAAGGCTGGGATGGGCTACAGGACAATAGGCAAGCAGCTTGGTGAGAATGGCAACAACTGTTGGAGCAAATTATTAGACAATGGAAGAAGTTCAAGATGACGGTTAATCACCCTCGGTCTGGGGCTCCATGCAAGATCTCACCTCGTGGGGCATCAATGATCATGAGGAAGGTGAGGGATCAGCCCAGAGCTACACGGCAGGACCTGGTCAATGACCTGAAGAGAGCTGGGACCACAGTCTCAAATAAAACCATTAGTAACACACTACGCCGTCATGGATTAAATATATACAGTGGGGAGAACAAGTATTTGATACACTGCCGATTTTGCAGGTTTTCCTACTTACAAAGCATGTAGAGGTCTGTAATTTTTTATCATAGGTACACTTCAACTGTGAAATACGGAATCTAAAACAAAAAATCCAGAAAATCACATTGTAATTTTAAGTAATTGTTTGCATTTTATTGCATGACATAAGTATTTGATACATCAGAAAAGCAGAACTTAATATTTGGTACAGAAACCTTTGTTTGCAAATTACAGAGATCATACATTTCCTGTAGGTCTTGACCAGGTTTGCACACAACTGCAGCAGGGGTTTTGGCCCACTCCTCCATACAGACCTTCTCCAGATCCTTCAGGTTTCGGGGCTGTCGCTGGGGCAATACGGACTTTCAGCTCCCTCCAAAGATTTTCTATTGGGTTCAGGTCTGGAGACTGGCTAGGCCACTCCAGGACCTTGAGATGCTTCTTACGGAGCCACTCCTTAGTTGCCCCTGGCTGTGTGTTTCGGGTCGTTGTTCATGCTGGAAGACCCAGCCACGAACCATCTTCAATGCTCTTACTGAGGGAAGGAGGTTGTTGGCCAAGATCTCACGATACATGGCCCCATCCATCCTCCTCTCAATACGGTGCAGTCGTCCTGTCCCCTTTGCAGAAAAGCATCCCCAAAGAATGATGTTTCCACCTCCATGCTTCACGGTTGGGATGGTGTTCTTGGGGTTGTACTCATCCTTCTTCTTCCTCCAAACACGGCGAGTGGAGTTTAGACCAAAAAGCTCTATTTTTGTCTCATCAGACCATATGACCTTCTCCCATTCCTCCTCTGGATCATCCAGATGGTCATTGGCAAACTTCAGATGGGCCTGGACATGCGCTGCATTGAGCAGGGGGACCTTGCGTGCGCTGCAGGATTTTAATCCATGACGGCGTAGTGTGTTACTAATGGTTTTCTTTGAGACTGTCGTCCCAGCTCTCTTCAGGTCATTGACCAGGTCCTGCCGTGTAGTTCTGGGCTGATCCCTCACCTTCCTCATGATCATTGATGCCCCACGAGGTGAGATCTTGCATGGAGCCCCAGACCGAGGGTGATTAACCGTCATCTTGAACTTCTTCCATTGTCTAATAATTGCTCCAACAGTTGTTGCCTTCTCACCAAGCTGCTTGCCTATTGTCCTGTAGCCCATCCCCAGCTTGTGCAGGTCTACAATTTTATCCCTGATGTCCTTACACAGCTCTCTGTTATTGGCCATTGTGGAGAGGTTGGAGTCTGTTTGATTGAGTGTGTGGACAGGTGTCTTTTATACAGGTAACGAGTTCAAACAGGTGCAGTTAATACAGGTAATGAGTGGAGAACAGGAGGGCTTCTTAAAGAAAAACTAACAGTTCTGTGAGAGCTGGAATTCTTACTGGTTGGTATGTGATCAAATACTTATGTCATGCAATAAAATGCAAATTTATTACTTAAAAATCATACAATGTGATTTTCTGGATTTTTGTTTTAGATTCCGTCTCTCACCGTTGAAGTGTACCTATGATAAAAATTACAGACCTCTACATGCTTTGTAAGTTGGGAAAACTGCAAAATCGGCAGTGTATCAAGTACTTGTCCTCCCCACTGTATATACAGTAAAGTATTTAGTCAGCCACCAATTGTGCAAGTTCTCCCACTTAAAAAGATGAGAGAGGCCTGTAATTTTCATCATAGGTACACGTCAACTATGACAGACAAAATGACAAAGAAAAAAAGTCCACAATCACATTATAGGATTTTTTTTCGAATGATTTATTTGCAAATTATGGTGGAAAATAAGTATTTGGTCAATAACAAAAGTTTCTCAATACTTTGTTATATACCCTTTGTTTGGCAATGACACAGGTCAAAATGTTTTCTGTAAGTCTTCACAAGGTTTTATCACACACTGTTGCTCGTATTTTGGCCCATTCTTCCATGCAGATCTCCTCTAGAGCAGTGATGTTTTGGGGCTGTCGCTGGGCAACACAGACTTTCAACTCCCTCCAAAGATTTTCTATGGGGTTGAGATCTGGAGACTGGCTAGGCCACTCCAGTACCTTGAAATGCTTCTTACGAAGCCACTCCTTCGTTGCCCGGGCGGTGTGTTTGGGATCATTGTCATGCTGAAATACCCAGCCACGTTTCATCTTCAATGCCCTTGCTGATGGAAGAGGTTTTCACTCAAAATCTCACGATACATGGCCCCATTCATTATTTCCTTTACACGGGATCAGTCATTCCTGGTCCCTTTGCAGATAAAACAGCCCCAAAGCATGATGTTTCCACCCCCATGCTTCACAGTAGGTATGGTGTTCTTTTGGATGCAACTCAGCATTCTTTGTCCTCCAAACACGACGAGTATAGTTTTTACCAAAAGTTCTATTTGGTTTCATCTGACCCATATGACTTTTTTTTTTTTTTCACCTTTATTTACCCAGGTAAGCCAGTTGAGAAACAAGTTTTCATTTACAACTGCGACCTGGCCAAGATAAAGCAAAGCAGTGACAGTGCGATAAAAACAACACAACACAGAGTAGCTTAGGCGGCAGGTAGCTTAGTGGGTAAGAGCGTTGTGCCAGTAACCGAAAGGTCGCTGTTTCTAATCCCCGAGCCGACTAGGTGAAAAATCTGTCGATGTGCCCTTGAGCAAGGCACTGAGCTACCCTAATTGCTCCTGTAAGTCGCTCTGGATAAGAGCGTCTGCTAAATAAAATATAAAATAAAATAAAAATAAAAATAAATAAAAAAATAGAGTTACATATGGGGTAAAATAAAACAAAGTCAAAAATACAACAGAAAAAAATATATATACAGTGTGTGCAAATGTAGCAAGTTATGGAGGTAAGGCAATAAATAGGCTATAGTGCAAAATAATTACAATTAGTATTAACACTGGAATGATAGATGTGGAAGAGATGATGTGCAAATAGAGATACTGGGTACAATATAGGGGATGAGGTAGTTGGGTGGGCTAATTTCAGATGGGCTGTGTACAGGTGCAGTGATCGGTAAGGTGCTCTGACAACTGATGCCTTAAAGTTTAGTGAGGGAGATAAGTGTCTCCAGCTTCAGAGATTTTTGCAATTTGTTCCAGTCATTGGCAGCAGAGAACTGGAAGGAATGGCGGCCAAAGGAGGTGTTGGCTTTGGGATGACAAGTGAGATATACCTGCTGGAGCGCATACTACGGGTGTGGTGTTTCTATGGTGACCAATGAGCTAAGATAAGGCGGGGATTTGCCTAGCAGTGATTTATAGATGGCCTGGAGCCAGTGGGTTTGGCGACGAATATGTAGTGAGGACCAGCCAACAAGAGCGTACAGGTCACAGTGGTGGGTAGTATATGGGGCTTTGGAGACAAAACGGATGGCACTGTGATAGACTACATCCAATTGCTGAGTAGAGTGTTGGAGGCTATTTTGTAAATGACATCGCCGAAGTCAAGGATCGGTAGGATAGTCAGTTTTACGAGGGCATGTTTGGCAGCATGAGTGAAGGAGGCTTTGTTGCGAAATAGGAAACCGATTCTAGATTTAACTTTGGATTGGAGATTCTTAATGTGAGTCTGGAAGGAGAGTTTACAGTCTAACCAGACACCTAGGTATTTGTAGTTGTCCACATACTCTAGGTCAGACCCGTCGAGAGTAGTGATTCTGGTCGGGTGGGCGGGTGCAAGCAGCGTTTCGGTTGAAGAGCATGCATTTTAGTTTTACTAGTGTGTTTAAGAGCAGTTGGAGGCTACTGAAGGAGTGTTGTATGGCATTGAAGCTCGTTTGGAGGTTTGTTAACACAGTGTCCATGACATGAAGGGCAGATGTATACAAAATGGTGTCGTCTGCGTAGAGGTGGATCTGAGAGTCACCAGCAGCAAGAGCGACATCATTGATATAACAGAGAAAAAGAGTTGGCCCAAGAATTGAACCCTGTGGCACCCCCATAGAGACTGCCATAGGTCCAGACAACAGGCCCTCCGATTTGACACATGAAACTCTATCTGAGAAGTAGTTGGTGAACCAGGCGAGGCAAGTCATTTGAGATACCAAGGCTATTTAGTCTGCCAATAAGAATGCGGTAGTTGACAGAGTCGAAAAGCCTTGGCCAGGTCAATGAAAACGGCCCTCCTGCACAGTACTGTCTATTATCGATCACGGTTATAATATCGTTTAGGACCTTGAGCGTGGCTGAAGTGCACCCATGACCAGCTCGGAAACCGGATTGCATAGCGGAGAAGGTACGGTGGGATTCGAAATGGTCGGTGATCTGTTTGTGAACTTGGCTTTCAAAAACGTTTGAAAGGCAGGGCAGGATGGATATGGGTCTGTAACAGTTTTGATCTAGAGTGTCACCCCCCTTTGAAGAGGGGATGACCGCGGCAGCTTTCCAATCTCTGGGATCTCAGACGTTACGAAAGAGAGGTTGAACAGGCTAGTAATAGGGGTTGCGACAATTTCGGCGGCTAGTTTTAGAAAGAAAGGGTCCAGATTGTCTAGCCCAGATGATTTGTAGGGGTCCAGATCTGCAGCTCTTTCCAGAACATCAGCTGTCTGGATTTGTGTGAAGGAGAAGCGGGGGGGGCATGGCAAGTTGCAGCGGAGGGTGCAGAGCTGGTGGCCGGGGTAGTGGTAGCCAGGTGGAAAGCATGGCCAGCCGTAGCAAAATGCTTGTTGAAATTCTCGATTATTGTAGATTTATCGGTGGTGATAGTGTTTCCTAGCCTCAGTGCAGTGGGGACGTCAGCTGGGAGGAAGTGCTCTTATTCTCCATGGACTTTACAGTGTCCCAAAACTTTTTGGAGTTAGTGCTACAGGATGCAAATTTCTGTTTGAAAAAGTTAGCCTTTTGCTTTCCTAACTGCTTGTGTTATATTGGTTCCTAACTTCCCTGAAAAGTTGCATATCGCGGGGGCTATTTGATGCTAATGCAGTACGTCACAGGATGTTTTTGTGCTGGTCAAGGGCAGTCAAGTCTGAGGAGAACCTTCCTCTTCTCCGAATCCTCTTCTGGATCATCCAAATGCATTCTAGCAAACTTCAGACAGGCCTGGACATGTACTGGCTTAAGCAGGGGGACACGTCTGGCACTGCAGGATTTGAGTCCCTGGCGGCGTAGTGTGTTACTGATGGTAGGCTTTGTTACTTTGGTCCCAGCTCTCTGCAGGTCATTCACTAGGTCCCCCCGTGTGGTTCTGGGATTTTTGCTCACCGTTCTTGTGATCATTTTGACCCCACGGGGTGAGATCTTGCGTGGAGCCCCAGATCGAGGGAGATTATCAGTGGTCTTGTATGTCTTCCATTTCCTAATAATTGCTCCCACAGTTGATTTCTTCAAACCAAGCTGCTTACCTATGCAGCGATTCAGTCTTCCTACATTTACATTTACATTTGAGTCATTTAGCAGACGCTCTTATCCAGAGCGACTTACAGGAGCAATCAGGGTTAAGTGCCTTGCTCAAGGGCACATCGGAACAGATTTTTCACCTAGTCGGTCGGGGGATTAGAACCAGCGACCTTTCGTTACTGGCACAACGCTCTTAACCACTAAGCTACCTGCCGCCCCTCCTAGCCTGGTGCAGGTCTACAATTTTGTTTCTGGTGTCCTTTGACAGCTCTTTGTTTCTTGGCCATAGTGGAGTTTGGAGTGTGACTGTTTGAGGTTGTGGACAGGTGTCTTTTATACTGATAACAAGTTCCATTAATACAGGTAACGAGTGGCGGGACAGAGGAGCCTCTTAAAGAAGAAGTTACAGGTCTGTGAGAGCCAGAATTCTTGCTTGTTTGTAGGTGACCCAATACTTATTTTCCACCATAATTTGCAAATAAATTCATTAAAAAATTCCTACAATGTGATTTTCTGGAAAAGAAATTCTCAATTTGTCTGTCATAGTTGACGTGTACCTATGATGAAAATTACAGGCCTCTCTCATCTTTTTAAGTGGGAGAACTTGCACAATTGTGGCTGACTAAATACTTTTTTTCTCCACTGTACATATCCTTTTTTATGTATATGTTCCTTTATTACTTTCCAACCACCACCACCCCCTCCCCTAATTGGAGTAAACTAGTGAACAACAACGCTTAGGCCTCTACTTCCAGCTTATACATACTATATAAATTTTATGGACACAGTCAATTTACAATACTTCTATTTTGTTTGTTTTTTTACTCCTGAACTTCCTCTACCCTCAACCTCTCCGATCATTTTTCATGATGTCCATCCGGTTTGCTTCTATATGCCTTATCTTTTAAAAAGAACTGTGCTCTTTCACAAAGTTTCTCAACCTATAACCTATATTCTTATTATGAACACAGTATGTTTTACCTTAGTTATTTTGTTGTTTAGTTGTTATTAGTCCCAACCTTCAGCTCCATTCAACCCCTCCCTTCTATCTCTTAACACCATCCATATTGGATTTCTTTTTGCCATATATTTTTCAACTGTACTGTGATGTTTCGCAAAAGTTCTGAACCCTTCTATTCTATTGTTTCTACAGATTGTCAACTGAAAATAAACATTTTTGCTAAAAGTATTATTATATTATGGATCAGTTGACTATGACTTTTCAGATTACCCAGTAGTGCTATCTGCAGGGTTAGCTCCAGGTAAATATTGCAATCCTTCAGCCATTCGTGGACCTGTGACCAAATACAAGCTACAAATGGACAGTGCCAAAACAAATGATCTAATGATTCTGTCTCTTCGCAGCAAGATCTGCAGAGCTGGGAAGATTGTATCCCCAATATAAATAACATTCTATTGGTAGCAGAAGTTTTGAATCCGGCGCTGTTTTGCGTATCAGTTCATAAACCATTTGCCATGGAATCGGTATGTTAAAAATCTCTTCTTGTTAGATGTTTGTGTTCAGACTAGACTAGAAAAGTAGATGAATCTCAAGGTATAGATTTGTATAGCCTATTACATGAGCCCTTAAAGCCACAGTCATTAATTTATGCATACCCTCAAAGAGAAGGCCACAGTCTACAACATTCACACACAATGAGCTGTCAAAAGAGTACAATATAGTTTATGACAACGCACAGTCACAAACAGAATACAACCCTTAATGTTCCCAATGGTCATAAAGTTGTAGCCATGAAATGAGAATTACGACTCTCATACAATTAGTTTATGTGAGGTCAGAAGTGTAATTTCTCCAGTTTATAGATTTCCAGTCATAAGATATGTGTTAATGTTTTACTTTGGAAATACAACAGGAGACTTTGAATGCTTGACCCCATGTGTATATTCATCAGCAAGGAGGAACTGAAAGTGAAAGAGATTCCTCAACTGATATCATATGAGGGTAGTTGATCAGTGGAGGCTGGTGGGAGGAGCAATAGGAGGACGGGCTCATTGTAATGGCTGGAATGAAAAAAATGGAACAGAGTCAAACATGTGGTTTCCATATGTGTGATACCGTTCCATTCATTCCATTTCAGCCATTACAATGAGGCCGTCCTCCTATTGCTCCTCCCACCAGCCTCCACTCCATTTAATGTTATTTTATTCCCAGAGAATGAGATGAACCATGGTATGGTACTAACAGAGTCAGTGGAGGCTCCTCAGAGGAGGAAGGGGAGGACCATCCTCCTCAGTGAATTTCATAAAAATTGTGAAACATAAAAATGCTGTATCCTTTTTAGATACAACTATACTAAATACACTATATATACAAAGGTACTGTATATGGACACCCATTCAAATGAGTGGATTCGGCTATTTCAGCCACACCCGTTCGAGCACACAGCCATGCAATCTCCATAGACAAACATTGGCAGTAGAATGTCCTTACTGAAGAGCACAGTGACTTTCAACGTGGCACCGTCATAGGATGCCACCTTTCCAACAAGTCAGTTCATCAAATTTCTGCCCTGCTAGAGCTGGCCCAGTCAACTCTAAGTGCTGTTATTGTGAAGTGGAAACATCTAGGCGCAACAACGGCTCCGGGACCGTCGAGTGCTGAAGCGCGTAGAAATTGTCTTTCCTCGGTTTGCAACACTCACTACCGAGTTCCAAACAGACTCTGGAAGCAACATCAGCACAATAACTGTTAGTCGGGAGCTCCATGAAATGGGTTTCCATGGCCGAGCAGCCGGACACAAGCCTAAGCTCACCATGCGCAATGCCAAGCATCGGCTGGAGTGCTGTAAACCTCTCCGCCATTGGACTCTGGAGCAGTGGAAACGCGTTCTCTGGAGTGATGAATCACACTTCACCATCTGGCAGTCCGACGGACAAATCTGGGTTTGGCGGATGCCAGGAGAACGCTACCTGCCCGAATGCATAGTGCCAACAGTAAAGTTTGGTGGAGGAGGAATAATGGTCTGGGGCTGTTTTTCATGGTTCGGGCTAGGCCCCTTAGTTCCAGTGAAGGGAAATCTTAATGCTACAGCATACAATGATACTTTAGACGATTCTGTGCTTCCATCTTTGTGGCAACAGTTTGGGGAAGGTCCTTTCCTGTTTCAGCATGACAATGCCCCCGTGCACAAAGCGAGATCCATACAGAAATGGTTTGTCGAGATCAGTGTAGAAGAACTTGACTGGCCTGCACAGAGCCCTGACCTCAACCCCATCGAACACCTTTGGGATGAAGGAACGCTGACTGCGAGCCAGGCCTAATCGCCCAACATCAGTGCCCAACCTCACTAATGCTCTTGTGGCTGAATGGAAGCAAGTCCCCGCAGCAATGTTCCAACATCTAGTGGAAAGCCTTCCCAGAAGAATGTTATAGCAGCAAAGGCGGGACCAACTCCATATTAATGCCCATTATTTTGGAATGAGATGTTCGACGAGCAGGTGTCCACATACTTTCGGTCATGTAGTGTATATTCACGTCACTAAATAATTGATTAAAACACACTGTTTTGCAATGAAGGTCTACAGTAGCCTCAACAGCACTCTGTACGGTAGCCCCATGGTTTAGCCGGAGGACAGCAAGATTCCGTCCTCCTCTGGGTACAATGACTTCAATAAAAAACCTGGAAGGCTCATCGTTCTCACCCCCTTCCATAGACTTACACAGTAATTATGACAACTTCCGGAGGACGTCCTCCAACCTATCAGACCTCTTGCAGCAGGAACTGACATGTTGTCCACCCAATCAAAGGATCAGAGAATGAATCTAGTACTGAAAGCGTTAGCTACACTAGCTAGCACTGCAGTGAATAAAATGTGGTGTGTAGTTGACTCAAAGAGAGAGAAAGACAATAGTTCAGCAGTTTTTAACAAATATATGTATTTTTTATTGAAGGAGAAGCAAGAGAGAGCTAGCTATATTTTGTAGCATTTTTTTCACTTTCACTTACTTAGCTAGGGAATGCAACTAACTAGTTTAGCCTACTCAAACAGAGAGAGATTCTATGTTAGCTAGCTGGTTAAGGCTACATACCCAACACTTGAACTCTTCCAAGTCAAGGTAAGCTTTTGGTTTTATTCATTTATTGCCACCGGGGCCCGCTGGTGTAACTGCTAAACTGCTTACTGACTAGGGTTGAATATTTTCCTGGTATTTTTACAAATGTTCCATCCCGTTAATAAATCACTTTTCTCCCGGGTAACCCGGTATTTCCCACCAAAACCGGAAGTATCATTCAACGGCATTATAAAGCATAGAAATAGGCCTATGTCTGGATTTGATTAGAGCTGTTCATGTTTTACTTTGGAGATACAACTGGAGACTGAGTGTTTGACCTCAGGTGAATATTTGTTAATAGGAGGAACTGAAAGGAAGAGAGGTTTCTTAACTGATAACTTACTACGAGAGAATGCAATGATGGTATGGATTTATGGAATCACATTTGTGGTTCTAGCAATGTGCTTGTACAGTATCAGATTTCAGCACTGACTCGAACGTGACAAGAAGCTGGTTCTTTCCATGATGTGGTCAGACTATCAATTAATGATTTCCACCTGCAGCAGTGCCCACACAGAACTGATAAAGCCAGCAAGCACATCTATAGTCAGTGTAGAGTCAGTAGCCATGATCAGCAGAGCTGCACTCACTCATCCCTAAACCAAAAACACATAGGCCTAGTCACTCGGACTTACAAATCTGAAAGCAAGGACAAAAACACCAGGTTGCTGCCATTCACAAACACAAGCCTTTCAGTGAGATTCTATCAATCACCTATCCTCACCCAGATGATTTACATCAGCTACAGTAATTAGTTATATAACAGATAACAGTAAGATAACTGGAGATATCATGTATGACTCAGCTCTCTCTATCATGTATGACTCAGCTCTCTCTATCATGTATGACTCAGCTCTCTCTATCATGTATGACTCAGCTCTCTCTATCATGTATGACTCAGCTCTCTCTATCATGTATGACTCAGCTCTCTCTATCATGTATGACCCAGGTCTCTCTATCATGTATGACTCAGCTCTCTCTGTCTGACTCAGCTCTCTCTATCATGTATGACTCAGCTCTCTCTATCATGTATGACTCAGCTCTCTCTGTCTGACTCAGCTCTCTCTATCATGTATGACTCAGCTCTCTCTATCATGTATGACTCAGCTCTCTCTATCATGTATGACTCAGCTCTCTCTATCATGTATGACTCAGCTCTCTCTATCATGTATGACTCAGCTCTCTCTGTCTGACTCAGCTCTCTCTATCATGTATGACTCAGCTCTCTCTATCATGTATGACCCAGCTCTCTCTATCATGTATGACTCAGCTCTCTCTATCATGTATGACTCAGCTCTCTCTATCATGTATGACCCAGCTCTCTCTATCATGTATGACTCAGCTCTCTCTGTCTGACTCAGCTCTCTCTATCATGTATGACTCAGCTCTCTCTATCATGTATGACTCAGCTCTCTCTATCATGTATGACTCAGCTCTCTCTATCATGTATGACCCAGCTCTCTCTATCATGTATGACTCAGCTCTCTCTGTCTGACTCAGCTCTCTCTATCATGTATGACTCAGCTCTCTCTATCATGTATGACTCAGCTCTCTCTATCATGTATGACTCAGCTCTCTCTATCATGTATGACTCAGCTCTCTCTATGATGTATGACATTGATCTCTCTATCATGTCTGATTCAGTTCTTCTCTGAGTTTGGGTAAAGTTACAGTATGATGTCCTGACCTCTCTCCCTCTCACCTTTTCTCATTGTAACTTTACTTTGGTGTCTCTACCGCCATCTAGTGTCAGTTCCTGGAAAATGACCAGCGCTTTCATACTGCATAATGGATGAGCTAACTTTCATAGCCAGGGTCTATGTCCCGATTGGCACCCTATTCCCTACATAGTGCACTACTTTTGACCAGAGCCCCATGGGACCATACTGTGGATATTTAATTATACCAGTTATGACTTAAACTCACTAATGACCAGGGGCATGTTGTTGTCCCTGGGAAGATCTCAATTCCATACTCCTTGCGTTCGCTCTCATCGCCTTCTCAAAATCCATTGGAGGAGAAGGTTAGAGGGGTGGATCTTCTGGCTTTCTCATCCAATGGGTTTTGGCAAGGAGACAAGGAGAGAGGAATTGAGGAGTATGCAACTGAGATCCCTGTCTTTCCTTCAACTGAGGCGTTAGGCTGTCCTCTGGTGGTATAAAGGTGTATGTCAACTGTTTCATCACATTATGACTCCATGCTACAATATATTTATCTAGTCTTCTTCAAACTGCAAGAAAATACAGCACAGTAGAAAACAATAAAACCAACAAGAATCTCAAAGCAACTCAAACCAATGTCCTACTACATTCTAAAAACCGTTAAAGAACATACATTAAATAACAATCAAAATCTGATTAAAGGCCTCATATATATATATATATATATATATATATATATATATTTACACTGAGTGTATAAAACATTAAGAACACCTTCCTAATATAGTGATTCCCCCCCATTTTACCCTCAATTCGTCAGGGCATGGGCTCTACAAGGTGTCAATGTCGTTCCACAGGGATGCTGGCCCATGTTGACTCCAATGCTTCAGACACTTGTGTCAAGTTGGTGGACCATTCTTGATAAACACAGGAAACGGTTGAGAGTGAAAACCCAGCAGCGGTGCTGTTCTTGACACAATCAGTGCGCCTGGCACCTACTACCATACCCTGTTCAAAGGCACTTAAATATTTTGTCTTGCCCATTCACCCTCTGAAAGGCACCCATTCACAATCCATGTCTCAGTTGTCTCTAGGTATAAAAATCCTTGTTTAAGCTGTCTCCTCTCCTTCATCTACACTGATTGAAGTGGGTTTAACAAGTGACATCAATAAGGGATCATAGCTGTCACCTGGTCAGTCTATGTCATGGAAAGAGTGTTCATAATGGTTTGCAAACTCAGTCTATATACTTCATTTCATTAAAACAAAGACATTTTAAAAAGTACTGACTGTATTTGTCAACACAACCTGTAGTGATATAAAACCCAAACTACATCGATCTGACAACCTGTAAAAAACATTTCAGCCTGAGCTAAGTACATGAAAGTGAGTAAATATACTTCATTCTAGAACTCCAGAGAAAGTAGAGAGATGTCAATAAGCTGTATTGTCACTTTGCCTAATGTTTGGCCCAGGCATGAGTTCAGAGAGTTTGTCTGATTGATAGAATGCAATCTAGAATGCAATAACCTGAGTGCCGGTCTGTTACTGCTCTCTTGTCAACTCCTTTTTTTACATGACAATGATTGACAAGGAAAGTTCTCAATTGCATACTCCTCGCGTCCTCTCTCCTCGTCTCCTTCTCAAAAACCATTGGAGGAGAAGATCAGAGGGAAGAGAAGGAGACGAGGAGAGAGGATGCGAGGAGTATGCAATTGAGAATGCAACTCTTCCAGTTTACATGTGAGGTTTAGAATGAGAATGTTTTTTTGGAAATGATTATTATGGGTAGAAAAACAATCCATGAACGTCTAAAACTAGATAGAAAGTATGTAGAAATTATAATGGACCTATATATTTTAAAATAACTGCCCTTTTTCTGGCCCTTAAATAGATTTCGACAAAACAAATCGGTCCCCAAAAAATATGTTCGGCCCTCAAGCCAAAAGGTTTGCCCATCCCTGCTTTAGAACACATTCTAGAGTTTAGAATGGATCTCTGTGACTTTAGAACACATTCTAGAGTTTAGTATGGATCTCTGTGACTTTAGAAGACATTCTAGAGTTTAGAATGTATTTCTGTGGATGAGGTCCTGTTCCATCTGAGACTTGGCCTTCTTCTTCAGCAGCAGGATGTGTTCAGCAAACTCCCTCACAGCCCCCAGCCCTGCAGCATTGTGGCAGGAGTATTTAGCAGCGTTGATCGCCACCACTGGGGCGTCCCGGGGTACTGCACTCAGCCCAGCCAGGTTCAGACAGTCAACATCTGGTGCATCATTACCTGTAGGAGGGAGAGATGGAGGGATGAAATGGAGGGGTGAGATTATTTTTTATTTTCTTTAAAATCTATTTAAGTGTTCATAAGGTGGTTCTGGAAGTATTCTAAGGATGATTAGTAGTATTTAATCAGGCAGTTTCCCCTGTCTCCCCTTGCTAATAGAGGAGCTATTTTATCAGGCCGTTTCCCCTGTCTCCCCTTATTAATAGATGAGCTATTTAATCAGGCAGTTTCCCCCTGTCTCCCCTTTACTAATAGAGGAGCTATTTAATCAGACAGTTTCCCCCTGTCTCCCCTTACTAATAGAGGAGCTATTTAATCAGGCAGTTTCCCCCTGTCTCCCCTTACTAATAGAGGAGCTATTTAATCAGGCAGTTTCCCCTGTCTCCCCTTACTAATAGAGGAGCTATTTAATCAGACAGTTTCCCCCTGTCTCCCCTTACTAATAGAGGAGCTATTTAATCAGGCAGTTTCCCCCTGTCTCCCCTTACTAATAGAGGAGCTATTTAATCAGGCAGTTTCCCCCTGTCTCCCCTTACTAATAGAGGAGCTATTTAATCAGGCAAGTTATTTAATCAGTGAATAACTTACAATCACTTCCTGGCATGAGACGGAGGGATGAGAGGAGATAGATGGAGGGGTGGTTGGAGAGAGAGATGAAGGGGTGAGAAGAGAGATAAATTGAGGGGTGAGAGGAGAGAGAGATAAGGAGGAGTGAAACAGTGAAGGAGGAGATACTGTTCCATAACAGGCTATAGTGTGGTCACCATGCCAATCACAATCAGATTCAACCTACAGGTTCAACTTGTTCAAACTTCACTGTTGACATTTACAGTCTGATAGTTTCATTGATACGTGGTTATCAAATACCCCTGCTACGGTCACATTCCTGAGCGATATCTAGCCTATTCTATCTTTCCATCTCAGAAGGGGTCCAAATAAAGATCTTCATACGTTTTGATTGACATGAACAGACAAATATTTCTCTAAATAGATTCTAAGGTTAAGAACCTTGAGATTCCACTATATTTCAAACTGTGCTATATAACTAAAATGCATTAGTAGTAGTAGCAGTAGTTAGTAGTAGTAGTAATACTAGGAGTAGCAGTAGCAGTACTAGTAGTAGTTAGTAGTAGTCAATTGTTAAATGAAAATAATAGTGAGTTTACCCATAAAGGCGACCTCCTTCCAGTCCAGATCTCTGTCATCCATCATGGCTTTGACCTCACCTTGGATGTCCTTGCCCAGCTGCCTGACCTCACAGCCTGTCCTCTGGGACAGCTTGTAAGCCAGGGCCTTGGTCTGGGGGTCCTCACTGGAGGAGACAGACAATAAAATACCGTTTTCATACTGAGACACACTGTTCTGGGATGGCCTGTTTACGCCTGTTTAGCTTCGCAAACCGTGTTGGAAACGACAGTCGGAGAAGAAAATAGCCTAAGCAGCACAGTATCAGGATCACCTGGAGGAGTGTTTTCTATGTAAACTCTGTTTTCTATGTAAACTCTGTTTTCTATGTAAACTCTGTTTTCTATCTAAGCTCTGTATTCTATGTAAACTCTGTTTTTCTATGTAAACTCTGTTTTCTATCTAAGCTCTGTTTTCTATGTAAACTCTGTTTTCTATCTAAGCTCTGTATTCTATGTAAACTCTGTTTTCTATGTAAACTCTGTTTTCTATCTAAGCTCTGTTTTCTATGTAAACTCTGTTTTCTATGTAAACTCTGTTTTGTATCTAAGCTCTGTTTTGTATGTAAACTCTGTTTTCTATCTAAGCTCTGTTTTCTATGTAAACTCTGTTTTGTATCTAAGCTCTGTTTTCTATGTAAACTCTGTTTTCTATCTAAGCTCTGTTTTCTATGTAAACTCTGTTTTCTATGTAAACTCTGTTTTGTATCTAAGCTCTGTTTTGTATGTAAACTCTGTTTTCTATCTAAGCTCTGTTTTCTATGTAAACTCTGTTTTGTATCTAAGCTCTGTTTTCTATGTAAACTCTGTTTTCTATCTAAGCTCTGTTTTCTATGTAAACTCTGTTTTCTATCTAAGCTCTGTTTTCTATGTAAACTCTGTTTTCTATCTAAGCTCTGTTTTCTATGTAAACTCAGTTTTCTATCTAAGCTCTGTTTTCTATGTAAACTCTGTATTCTATGTAAACTCTGTTTTCTATGTAAACTCTGTTTTCTATCTAAGCTCTGTTTTCTATGTAAACTCTGTTTTCTATGTAAACTCTGTTTTGTATCTAAGCTCTGTTTTGTATGTAAGTATCCACCGAAGGCCCATGAAGTTCTGTAGTTCATCTCTCTGGGACCAGTGTCATAAATGACAGATGGACCATCATGACAATGAGTTGTCAACACTTCACTGTCACTTCCCTGTCCCAACAGTATCAGGACAAACATTAATTACGGGGGATGTCATTGGAGCCCCCCTGCGACATAAAAAACACTAATCAATCACAGACTAAAAGTAATTTTGTGTTACAGTATCAGCCCTCACAATCACACTACTGAGGTCTTTATAAATCAACTCAAAAAATATTATATGTTTAAGGTGATACTGGGTTACCATGGTGACAGATAAGAGACAACCTAGTTACAACCAGAATAAAGTGAATATTTCTGAACAGTCAATAGTGCATCCATAGCTAGAACAGTTGAAAGGCTCCTAGTACATCAAGGCCTCCACTTAACCAGTCCTACCTGACTGCATATGTTATACTCTATTCAGAGGTATAATGAACACGCCTTGCCTTTCACCATCAATCAAATCTAGTACAATTCATATGTTGACAAATATGACCTGACTGAGTCAATCATGTCTGATTGAGTCCTTGTCTGAGTGTGGGTAAAGCTATGATGTCCTGACCTGTCTCTCCATCTCACCTTTCTCCTCCTCAGTCTAGCTTTATCACTACCACCCTCTGCTGTCTGTTCCTGGAAAATTACCAGTGCATTCATACTGCATGATGCCTGATCTAACGAACATACTCAAGGTTTGCGTCCCAAATGGCACCCTATTCCCTACATAATGCACTACTTTTGACCAGAGCTTTATGGGCCCAAAACTAGTGCACTATATAGGGAATAAAGTGTTATTTGGGAGGGACTTAGGGGCCTCAGGGGTCCCTACAAACCAAGGCTGTGTTATACTAGTTATATAGTAAAGGTGGGAGCAAGATATGATTTAACCATACTGTTTATATTCAATTATACCAGCTATGACTTGGTTAAAACCACTCAGGTCCAGGGGCATGTTGTAATCCCTGTCTTTATTTCAACTGAGGTTTGATATATAATAATTAAAGGCCTCTATTGTCTGCTTCTGGATAATGATCAGCATAACCAGTTATTCAGACTCTCATACCAGTTATGACCTGGTTAAATACACGGAAGTTAGTGACTATGTCTTCAGTCCTGTCTGCCCTTCAACTGTTATTTGAGGTGTTAGGCTGCCCTCTGGTGGTAAGGTGTATGTCAACTGTTCCCATAAGGATATGACGCCATGCGACAATATCATTATGTTGTTTTCTTTTCATTTATGAGAACATCGTATAACATTTAACAAACAAACTGCAGGAAAATACAGTACAGTAATAAACAATAAAACCAACAAGAATCTCAAAGCAACTCAAACCAATGTCCTGCTACATTCTAAAACATAGAAAGAACATACATTAAAAAGTGAAGAGAAAACAATCAAAATCTCAAGTAGATTAAAGAACTCCTAAACTATACTTCATTCAAAATAAAGACATCTCAGATTTACCAGTGCGATAGGTTTGTTAAAATAAAGCCCTAAGTGTTACTCACACTATGAGTTAGTTATCTCTTAAAACCCACATGATCAACAACAGTAGTAGGTGAATAATATGAAAGTGCATTATGATCACATTTCAATAGAATAAAGTGACTTGGCCGTCCTGTATCTGTATTCCAATGACCTACAGCAGCACTCTCAGCCCACCACAAAGCTACTGTAAATGAGGTTATTTTGCTGCATTTCTGTCTCTGCATTTTCAGAGTGCGACAAATGGAAAAAGTGCTCCTCAAAAAAATAATATGCAAACTGAGATTAATCTTGCCTTTGAAAATTGGATTGATTTTCTTGTAATTACACTTCAGCTTAATCGGCTTTCTAAAACAAACACGGCATCATCCAAAATGCAGCGGCAGCACAGACACAAGCTACACACACACATGCACACACACACACACTTTCTCTTGCTGTACGATTTATGACACAGATTAGGCAGTCTGTAATAAAGCCATTTAAACTGGTTCCTCTCACAGGGAAGCCATGGATCTTTTATACAGAGTGTGGTGCAGCGTGACAGACAGGGATGGGTGACTGTGTCTATGTCTGACAGACATTAAATAAAGATAGATACCCACACGCTGATGAATGCTCCCAGACAATACATTCCACACCAGTAATATCTGTGAACATATGGGTACAAGGGTGAAAAACTGGGTCATAAGCAATAATGCTGAATAATATAGGTCAGAATAATAGTGCTGAATAAGAAGAGAACACAAATATAAAACACAACATGCAACATTTTCAAAGATTTTACGGAGTTAAAGTTCATATAAGAAATCAGTCAATTGAAATAAATTCATTCGGCCCTAATTTATGGATTTCATATGACTGGGAATACAGATATGCATCTGTTGGTCACAGATACCTATTTAAAAAAAGGTAGGGGTGTTGATCAGAAAACCAGTCAGAATCTGTTGTGACCACCATTTGCCACATGCAGCGCGACACATCTCCATCGCATAGAGTTGATCAGGCTGTTGATTGTGGCCTGTGGAATGTTGTCCCACTCCTCTTCAATGGCTGTGCGAAGTTGCTGGATACTGGCGGGAACTGGAACACACTGTCGTACAGGTCGATCCAGAGTATCCCAAACATGCTCAATGGGTGACATGTCTGGTGAGTATACAGGCCATGGAAGAACTGGGACATTTTCAGCTTCCAGGAATTGTGTACAGATCCCTGTGACATGGGGCCGTGCATTATCATGCTGAAACATGAGGTGATGGTGGCAGATGAATGGCACTACAAAGGGCCTCAGGATCTCGTCACAGTATCTCTGTGCATTCAAATTGCTATCGATAAAACGCAATTGTGTTCATTGTCCGTAGCTTATGCCTGCCCATATCATAACCCCACTGCCACCATGGGGCACTCTGTTCACAACATTGACATCAGCAAACCGCTTGCCCACACGACGCATTACACGCTGTCTGCCATCTGCCCGGTACAGTTGAAACCGGGATTCATCCATGAAGAGCACACTTCTCCAGCATGCCAGTGGCCATTGAATGTGAGTATTTGCCCACTGAAGTCGGTTATGAAGCCGAACTGCAGTCTGGTCAAGACCCTGGTGAGGACGACGAGCATGTAGATGAGCTTCCCTGAGACAGTTACTGACAGTTTGAGCAGAAATTCTTCGGTTGTGCAAAACCCACAGTTTCATCAGCTGTCCGGGTGGCTGGTCTCAGACGATCCCAGCAGGTGAAGAAACCGGCTGTGGAGGTCCTGGGATGGCATAGTTACACGTGGTCTGCGGTTGTGAGGCCGGTTGGACGTACTGCCAAATTCTCTAAAACGACATTGGAGGCGGCTTATGGTAGAGAAATTAACATTCAATTATCTGGCAACCGCTATGGTGGACATTCCTGCAGTCAGCATGCCAATTGCACGCTCCCTCAAAACTTGAGACATCTGTGGCATTGTGTTTGTGTGACAAAACTGCACATTTTAGTGGCCTTTTATTGTCCCCCAGCACAAGGTGCTCCTGTGTAATGATCATGCTGTTTAATCAGCTTCTTGATATGTCAGGTGGATGGATTATCTTGGCAAAGGAAAAATGCTCACTAAGGGATGTAAACAAATTTGTGCACAAAATTTGAGAGAAATATAACTGTTTTGTGCGTTTGAAAAATGTCTGGCATCTTTTATTTCAGCTCATGAAACATGGAACCAACACTTTACACTTGTAGCTTTTATATTATTTATTCAGTGTATATTATTTAGTATATGTAAAGACAAGATTAAATCAAGAATAGTCTGATGGGTGACAATATTAGCCTATCAATTGTGAATTATATATTAGCACTTGTGAATGATGCCCAACTTGTGACCAGTAAGGCAAGAACAGCACATGCCTTTTTTTGGGTTACTTTTTCAATCATAGTCGCACATCTCATGTAGCCTAGCCCATACGGTTTGTATCACAACTAAAGTGGCCAAATAACTTCTTAAAATTAAGCACATCAATGCACTTTACAACGGGTGTAGAGCCTAACTGGCATACATATGCAGCGTGTGAGTTTCAAGTTTGGGGAAGATCATTTCTACTATAAAAATACACCTTTTATAATAAATGCATTACATGCATAATTGCATTTGCAATCACTTTTGTGAATGGTGTTTTCCCGCTGGAACATTCGCACTTATAGCCTACATAATGTGAAGAAATAGCCTAATAGTTTATCAACATGTGAAGCTAAATGTTCTGATCTGTTGGGTCAGCCTCATTGCTTTTAAAAAGGTTTTTTGAAGTTAGTGGGTTTTATTAATTTGGGCTCTATTGCATCTCACAACTGTCCCAGACTATGTTTGGAATATTTATTTCTCCCACAGAATAGAATAGGTCAACTTTTGTACTATGAGGGATAGTAGATTGACATAGGCTAGTGCTTTTGCTGTTCGTTAGACCTACTCATCTTGTTGGCTGATGAAAAGTAAATGTGGACAGTTCTTCCAACATCTTCAATATGCGCCTCGGAATTCGATAAGGACACGCAGTTGCTTCCCCGATGTGTCTGTCTTCACCTGTAGCCTGTGAGAAGGACCCGATCACATGACGGGCATTGGCTAATAAGAATTGAGATACCTGAGAGAGCCATGTGAGTGAGAGGTGCTTCGGAGCACGCAGCTGGGAGAAGGGAATTATAGTTATTATATTCATCCCAAGGGCACAACGGCCACTGGCCGCAAAAGGCATGGATTTATTTAGGGGGCATTACGGCCACATAAAGGGGATGCTGCCGGGAAATTCGAGGCATTATCAAGTGCTTGCCAAATTGTGAATGAGAAACTGATGAAGTGTGTCCAGCCTGCACAAAAAACTAAGCAGAGCTCATGCCTTTCATGCGACTTAGAATGTATAAAAAATCTAAACATATAGCCCAACGTTTGTATCACAACTAAAGTTGCATAAATAACTAAATTAAGATATAGGAGGACCTGTTTCTTTTTTTTTTTTTTTTTTTTGGTGGTAGATCAGCTTAATATTGCAGATAGATTGTAACTTCCATCAATGTAATTGTCTGCATCACTTCCAATCCCCCATGTTTTTTATATATATACTCCCCTTTATTACTTTTCAACCCCGCCATCCTTTCCCTACTTGGGGTAAATTAGTGAACAACAATGCTTAGGCCTCTACTTCCAGCTTATACTTACTATCTACATTTTATGGACACAGTCAATTTTACAATAATTATATATATATATATTCCTGAACTTCTTCTACTCTCAACCTCTCCGATCAATTTCATGTTGTCCATCCGGTTTGCTTCTATATGCCATATCTTTCTAACTGTGCTCCTTCCCAAAAGCTCCCAACATACAACCTATAGACTTATTATGGACACAGTATGCTTACATTATTAGTTATCTTGTTATTATTTGTTGTTAGTTGTTATTAGTCCCATCCTTCAACTCCATTCAACACCTCCCATCTATCTCTTAACACCATCCATATAGGATTTCTATTTGCCATATATATTTCAACTGTACTGTGATGTTTTACAAAAGATCTGAACCTTTCTATTTTCATTGTTTTTCTACAGATTGTGAATTAAAAATAAACGTTTTTGCTAAAAGTATTATTATATTATTGATCGATTTGACTATGACTTTTCAGATCACCCAGTAATGCTATTTGCCAGGTTAGCTCCAGGTTAATATTGCAATCCTTTAGCCATTCCTGTACCTGTGTCCAAAAACAAGCTACAAATGGACAGTACCAAAACAAATGATCTAATTTTTACATTTACATTTTAGTCATTTAGCAGACGCTCTTATCCAGAGCGACTTACAGGAGCAATTAGGGTTAAGTGCCTTGCTCAAGGGCACATTAACGTCATTTAGCAGACGCTCTTAGCCAGAGCGACTCACAAATTGGTGCGTTCACCCTATAGCCAGTGGGATAACCACTTTACAATTTGGGGGGGGGGGGGTTAGAAGGATTACTTTATCCTATCCCAGGTATTCCTTAAAGAGGTGGGGTTTTCAAATGTCTCCGGAAGGTGGTGAGTGACTCCGCTGTCCTGGCGTCGTGAGGGAGCTTGTTCCACCATTGGGGTGCCAGAGCAGCGAACAGTTTTGACTGGGCTGAGCGGGAGCTATGCTTCCGCAGAGGAAGGGGAGCCAGCAGGCCAGAGGTGGATGAACGCAATGCCCTCGTTTGGGTGTAGGGACTGATCAGAGCCTGAAGGTACAGAGGTGCCGTTCCCCTCACTGCTCCATAGGCAAGCACCATGGTCTTGTAGCGGATGCGAGCTTCAACTGGAAGCCAGTGGAGTGTGCGGAGGAGGGGGGTGACATGAGAGAACTTGGGAAGGTTGAACACCAGACGGGCTGCGGCATTCTAATGATTCTGTCTCTTCACAGCAAAATCTGCAGAGCTGGGAAGATTGTATCCCCCATATAAATAACATTCTATTAGTAGCAAGAATTTTAAATAATAATTTAAATTGAAAGATTCTAAGTTTTGAATCCAGTGTCGTTTTGCATGTCAGTTCATAAACACTATGCCATGGGATCGGTACGTCAAAAATCTCTTCCCAACTATTTTGCAATCTATATGGGACGGCTGTCAAACCTTTGGTCCTTAAATGAAACTGATATACTTTTTTTATTTATCACAGTTTTCCTTAACCAATTATGTTCTTTAATGCAAGGCCTACAGACAAGTTCCTTACTTTCTCCCCCTTCCACTTTCCTCTTCAATTTTTGCGGTAAGGCTGCAATTATTTGGTTGTAATTTTGGGTAGAGCAGACATTTCCATATGTTTTTGTTAGCTGCATGTGCGACAGAACTCCACCAGTCCTACCGATAATATCATTTACGAAGATTATACTTTTTTTTTTTTTTTTTTTTTTTTTAAAGAATGTTTTTTTGTCACTTAGTATATTTATATAGTTTCTGGAGGATTAAATTGAAATTGC